>CAWUPE010000791.1:0-5000 GCA_963924145.1 Pyrausta purpuralis
GGTTAGGTTAGATTTTAGGTTAGGTTTCATTTTGTTAGGTTCAGATGAAAGATTCCAGAAAGATTTCAAAAACTAACAAAAAAATCCATTTAGGTATCCCACGGTTAGGTTAGATTAGGTTAGGTTTGATTTTGTTAGGTTCAGAAGGAACATTCCAGAAATAATCCAAAATCTTAAAAAAAAACACCCTTAGGTAACCGAAGGTAAGGTTAGGTTAGATTAGGTTAGGTTTGATTTTGTTAGGTTCAGAAGAAACATTCCAGAAATAATCCAAAATCTTAAAAAAAAACACCCTTAGGTAACCGAAGGTTAGGTTAGATTTTAGGTTAGGTTTCATTTTGTTAGGTTCAGATGAAAGATTCCAGAAAGATTTCAAAAACTAACAAAAAAATCCATTTAGGTATCCCACGGTTAGGTTAGATTAGGTTAGGTTTGATTTTGTTAGGTTCAGAAGGAACATTCCAGAAATAATCCAAAATCTTAAAAAAAAACACCCTTAGGTAACCGAAGGTTAGGTTAGATTAGGTTAGGTTTGATTTTGTTAGGTTCAGAAGAAACATTCCAGAATAATTCAAAATCTTAAAAAAAAACACCCTTAGGTAACCGAAGGTTAGGTTAGATTTTAGGTTAGGTTTCATTTTGTTAGGTTCAGATGAAAGATTCCAGAAAGATTTCAAAAACTAACAAAAAAATCCATTTAGGTATCCCACGGTTAGGTTAGATTAGGTTAGGTTTGATTTTGTTAGGTTCAGAAGGAACATTCCAGAAATAATCCAAAATCTTAAAAAAAAACACCCTTAGGTAACCGAAGGTAAGGTTAGGTTAGATTAGGTTAGGTTTGATTTTGTTAGGTTCAGAAGAAACATTCCAGAAATAATCCAAAATCTTAAAAAAAAACACCCTTAGGTAACCGAAGGTTAGGTTAGATTTTAGGTTAGGTTTCATTTTGTTAGGTTCAGATGAAAGATTCCAGAAAGATTTCAAAAACTAACAAAAAAATCCATTTAGGTATCCCACGGTTAGGTTAGATTAGGTTAGGTTTGATTTTGTTAGGTTCAGAAGGAACATTCCAGAAATAATCCAAAATCTTAAAAAAAAACACCCTTAGGTAACCGAAAGTTAGGTTAGATTAGGTTAGGTTTGATTTTGTTAGGTTCAGAAGAAACATTCCAGAAAGATTTCAAAAACTAACAAAAAAATCCATTTAGGTAACCGAAGGTTAGGTTAGATTAGGTTAGGTTTGATATGATTTTGTTAAGTTCAGAAGAAACATTCCAGAAATAATCCAAAATCTAGAAAAAAACACCCCTAGGTAACCGAAGGTTAGGTTAGGTTAGATTAGGTTTGATTTTGTTAGGGTCCGAAGAAAAATTCCAGAAAGATTTCAAAAACTAACAAAAAAATCCATTTGGGTAACCCACGGTTAGGTTAGATGAGGTTAGGTTTGATTTTGTTAGGCTCCGAAGGAACATTCCAGAAATAATCCAAAATCTTAAAAAAAAACACCCTTAGGTAACCGAAGGTAAGGTTAGGTTAGATTAGGTTAGGTTTGATTTTGTTAGGTTCAGAAGAAACATTCCAGAAATAATCCAAAATCTTAAAAAAAAACACCCTTAGGTAACCGAAGGTTAGGTTAGATTTTAGGTTAGGTTTCATTTTGTTAGGTTCAGATGAAAGATTCCAGAAAGATTTCAAAAACTAACAAAAAAATCCATTTAGGTATCCCACGGTTAGGTTAGATTAGGTTAGGTTTGATTTTGTTAGGTTCAGAAGGAACATTCCAGAAATAATCCAAAATCTTAAAAAAAAACACCCTTAGGTAACCGAAAGTTAGGTTAGATTAGGTTAGGTTTGATTTTGTTAGGTTCAGAAGAAACATTCCAGAAAGATTTCAAAAACTAACAAAAAAATCCATTTAGGTAACCGAAGGTTAGGTTAGATTAGGTTAGGTTTGATATGATTTTGTTAAGTTCAGAAGAAACATTCCAGAAATAATCCAAAATCTAGAAAAAAACACCCCTAGGTAACCGAAGGTTAGGTTAGGTTAGATTAGGTTTGATTTTGTTAGGGTCCGAAGAAAAATTCCAGAAAGATTTCAAAAACTAACAAAAAAATCCATTTGGGTAACCCACGGTTAGGTTAGATGAGGTTAGGTTTGATTTTGTTAGGCTCCGAAGGAACATTCCAGAAATAATCCAAAATCTTAAAAAAAAACACCCTTAGGTAACCGAAGGTAAGGTTAGGTTAGATTAGGTTAGGTTTGATTTTGTTAGGTTCAGAAGAAACATTCCAGAAATAATCCAAAATCTTAAAAAAAAACACCCTTAGGTAACCGAAGGTTAGGTTAGATTTTAGGTTAGGTTTCATTTTGTTAGGTTCAGATGAAAGATTCCAGAAAGATTTCAAAAACTAACAAAAAAATCCATTTAGGTATCCCACGGTTAGGTTAGATTAGGTTAGGTTTGATTTTGTTAGGTTCAGAAGGAACATTCCAGAAATAATCCAAAATCTTAAAAAAAAACACCCTTAGGTAACCGAAAGTTAGGTTAGATTAGGTTAGGTTTGATTTTGTTAGGTTCAGAAGAAACATTCCAGAAAGATTTCAAAAACTAACAAAAAAATCCATTTAGGTAACCGAAGGTTAGGTTAGATTAGGTTAGGTTTGATATGATTTTGTTAAGTTCAGAAGAAACATTCCAGAAATAATCCAAAATCTAGAAAAAAACACCCCTAGGTAACCGAAGGTTAGGTTAGGTTAGATTAGGTTTGATTTTGTTAGGGTCCGAAGAAAAATTCCAGAAAGATTTCAAAAACTAACAAAAAAATCCATTTGGGTAACCCACGGTTAGGTTAGATGAGGTTAGGTTTGATTTTGTTAGGCTCCGAAGAAACATTCCAGAAAGATTTCAAAAACTAACAAAAAAAAACATTTAGGTAACCCACGGTTCGGTTACATTTACAAACTAATAATTACAATAGTTTAAAAAACTATCATGTTTATCGTATCAAATTCAGCAAACCCTTTCATTTAATACCCATATCATGGGGGTGCATTTCAAATAGCCAAATCGATATCTTTAATGTCCGCCATGTTGGATTTAAGTCACGTGACTATTTTTGTCGTATTCCTGAGAGCAAACCCTTTCATTTGATACTCATATAATGGGTTTTTACCCATTTCCAATAGCCTGTTTGGCATCTTGGGGAAGCCGCCATATTGGTTTTGTAATGACGTTTCTTAGCTTGTCATGTATTGTCATCAAAAGTCAGAGCGTGTGCAAAATTTCATCCTAATCGAAGACCGGAAAGTGGGTCAAATAACGATTCCAAGTTTTTCTTACACATACATAGTTACAAGTGAAGCTAATAATATAAGCGTGTTAAACAATAAATAAAATATTGGGAGATCAAGTCCAACAAACTTATTAAGAGTAACGTACAAATTGAATATATATATATATATATATATATATATATATATATATACTACAGTACATACTACAGTACATACTACAGTACATACTACAGTACAAAACAAAATTTGAACCCAAAGGAAATCAAACAATATGAAACAGTCCATAACAACTACTTGACTAAAATAACAAACCAACCGGACAAACTTTATACCCCCTATTACATGTATTTAAGTGTTTATGTTTGTTAAAATACCTACAAACAGTTAAAACAAATATTGTGTTTGTATCGATTTGATACCGTTGCTCTGCATTCATCGAGCAGTGTATGTATGAGACGGATAACCAAAACCTGAATATTAATAATTTTATCGGATAAAATTATCCCAATATACTTATTATTATTATTATTGTATTGCATTGCATTTCATTAATAAGTACCTCCTATCTACATACATTATGTACCTAATTTATGTTTATTCAATCCGAGGAAATTTTTACACTAACCAACCAACCAACCAAGGAATTTTCAAAAAGAAAAAGGCACATTCAAATTTCTTTAAAACCACTAAATCACACCTCGCCCGCCGTGTACCGTGTACCCCACCCTCCCAGCCCTTCCCCGTGTGGCCATCGTATAAGGGGATATGAAAAAAATATTATGTAATAGTCTATTAATATGGACGCGCCATATATCCACCACATAATAGGTGGGTGGGTGGGTCAGTTAGCAGGGGCGTGGCATTCCATATAGGCAGTAAAAAAGTGCCTACCTCGTCATTATAATGCCAAATCAATATTACAATATATCTCTATAAACTAAGCTAGAAATTTAAAGCATTTTTATTATCAACTTACATACATTAAGTATTAACGCGCTCAACTAATAAACGAAAATATTAAAAACACTATTGCAATTGCGCCTCATACCTACAATGTCAGTGAAGATATAAACCAGAAAAAATTGAAAATGACGCCCTGTTCATACAAATCGAAAGGTGACAGGACTGACAGGTGATATTCGCATCATATACCCATAAAGTAGGCATACATACATACATACATACATACATACATACATACATACATACTATCAATACTTAAGATTTATTTTGAATTAAGATAGAAACATGGTTATAAATTGATAAATCATGATTTTATTTTAGCTTGGTTATTTATTATATTGACAAACTTTCAGATGTTACTCGTCCACCCTAGTATATTATACTAGTCTAGTAGGCGCGTCGTTGCTATTTCCTGCGCTTTTTACCTATTTAATAAACTAAAATAAATCTTAAACTAATATTATTATGAATGCTGGAAATTCCGTCATTTTATTTTATAATACTTTTAAAATTGTAAGTAGGTCAAGAGAGCTTAAAATTTGGTTTCAAAGTACAGCAAACATTCCTTGAAAAGTTTGCGGCAGCCATTTTTTTTTTTCTTCTATGGAGTTCTTGTTTTGCTTTTCGCTACCTTCCCGCTAGTGTTAGAAATGTAAAAATTTCAAGTAAACATTTGTATTTTGATTGAATGAAAGTGTTTTATGGGTTTGTTTTGCATTGGAAACTATACTGAAATTGCAGT
>CAWUPE010000791.1:12500-18718 GCA_963924145.1 Pyrausta purpuralis
CAACAAAATAGAACCGAGATCATATTCTATTATTCCATGCACGAAATATTCAAGCAGCATTTTGAGCCCGCTTTGAGCACTCTAATTTGTTCAAAGTAAAGTTGTCGGCCCATCTCGACACTCAATGAAGAGCACCGCGATAGGATTTTGATATTGAACCGACGTTTGACCGTCGGCTCACCGACGATATGCTCCGCAAACGTGTCAGTATCACCGCGGATGCGGTGCACCGACAGCGCGGCGCACAAATGCAACTACGAGCTTTTTAACCGCAACAATTTTAGTATACGCTATTGGAGCTGGAATTACCGCGGCTGCTGGCACCAGACTTGCCCTCCAATTGTTCCTCGTTAAAATATTTAAAGTGTACTCATTCCGATTACGAGGCCTCGTAAGAGTCCCGTATCGTTATTTTTCGTCACTACCTCCCCGTGCCGGGAGTGGGTAATTTGCGCGCCTGCTGCCTTCCTTGGATGTGGTAGCCGTTTCTCAGGCTCCCTCTCCGGAATCGAACCCTGATTCCCCGTTACCCGTGACAACCATGGTAGTCGCAGAAACTACCATCGAAAGTTGATAAGGCAGACATTTGAAAGATGCGTCGCCGGTACTGGACCGTGCGATCGGCAAAAGTTATCCAGATTCATCAAAATTAACGACTTCGAACGCGAGGCCCTCCGTCGATTGGTTTTGATCTAATAAAAGCACTCATCCCATCACTGGTCAGAGTTCTGATTGCATGTATTAGCTCTAGAATTACCACAGTTATCCAAGTAACTGAGTAAGATCTAAGGAACCAAAACTGATATATTGAGCCATTCGCGGTATCGCCTTAATACGGCTTGCACTGAGACATGCATGGCTTAATCTTTGAGACAAGCATATAACTACTGGCAGGATCAACCAGGGAGCTTACACATGATAAAAGTAGAAAAAAAAAACACGCGACGCGTGTTCATCTCTCTACTCTGTTCTGTGTCTTGCGCCCGATTCGACGTTTTACCGTCGGATATCGAGGCGTGACTATATTGGTCATAATATATCGGTGTGTCGCACGCTGTACGCGATCTGTGTCGTCTCCGATCAGATCGCGAACAAGGGCACTTAGCGCTCCAAATGAAGGAGGCGCCCACACTGAAGGTTCGCACAGATCACTTTTCACTTTTATGTAAAAAAACTCTTCCAACTGACGTTTTGTACACATTAGCGACAAACAGCCCGGAGCAAGAGAGATCCCGAACCAGACCAGAAAAATATGTATGACGCTCCTCCGTCAGTGTTGTTGAAAATTGACGAGGACGCATAACCGTCCATCGGCGCTTTTCAGACACAACACTGATAGAATTGCATCGGACCAAAGTGTTACACACATACGCATGGAACACAATATAGGCCTTGAGTGAGACCGTTTCTACGAAATCCATATATACAATAACGGATCCGTCGATCTACAAAGTTTAACAATGCCAGCGCCGCCGCGACTCTACCGCGCTCACACGCACATTTTACTTTCGAGAGACTATTAAAATATAAATATTTTACAAGTCCCCAAAACAAGTGGTGCGACACGCCCGAAGAGACGACGATGCCAGCTAGAGTACTCAACGAACGGCGGTTAAACGGAAGGGCGCGCGCGCATCTGCGCGCGCGCGAACACGCGCCTTCCCGCCGCTCTTTGCCTTTCCTCCGAACGACACTTCGCTGTCGTGCGCACGCGCAATGCGCGCCCACAGCGCCGCGGAGTGTGTTTTTGCACGCCCCTCTCGCCACGGATTGATACTAACAAACGCGTTGCTGCGCTCTTCGTTTCAATTCTGTCACGAGTGGACAAGCGACCGACTCCAATGTCGAAAAATTCTGAACGCGCAATATCGTGCGCGCGACGCGGCGGGTGTAAAATAAGTTATTTTTTGGAATGGGAAAAAAAACCGATGGTTAGGTTAGGTTAGGTTATGTTAGGTTAGAGAGATACCAAAAACTAAAAAAAAAAACCTTATGTTAGGTTAGATGAGGTTAGGTTTGATTTTGTTAGGTTCCGAAGAAAGATTCCAGAAAGATTTCAAAAACTAACAAAAAAATCCATTTAGGTATCCCACGGTTAGGTTAGATTAGGTTAGGTTTGATTTTGTTAGGTTCAGAAGGAACATTCCAGAAATAATCCAAAATCTTAAAAAAAAACACCCTTAGGTAACCGAAGGTTAGGTTAGATTAGGTTAGGTTTGATTTTGTTAGGTTCAGAAGAAACATTCCAGAAATAATTCAAAATCTTAAAAAAAAACACCCTTAGGTAACCGAAGGTTAGGTTAGATTTTAGGTTAGGTTTCATTTTGTTAGGTTCAGATGAAAGATTCCAGAAAGATTTCAAAAACTAACAAAAAAATCCATTTAGGTATCCCACGGTTAGGTTAGATTAGGTTAGGTTTGATTTTGTTAGGTTCAGAAGGAACATTCCAGAAATAATCCAAAATCTTAAAAAAAAACACCCTTAGGTAACCGAAGGTAAGGTTAGGTTAGATTAGGTTAGGTTTGATTTTGTTAGGTTCAGAAGAAACATTCCAGAAATAATCCAAAATCTTAAAAAAAAACACCCTTAGGTAACCGAAGGTTAGGTTAGATTTTAGGTTAGGTTTCATTTTGTTAGGTTCAGATGAAAGATTCCAGAAAGATTTCAAAAACTAACAAAAAAATCCATTTAGGTATCCCACGGTTAGGTTAGATTAGGTTAGGTTTGATTTTGTTAGGTTCAGAAGGAACATTCCAGAAATAATCCAAAATCTTAAAAAAAAACACCCTTAGGTAACCGAAGGTTAGGTTAGATTAGGTTAGGTTTGATTTTGTTAGGTTCAGAAGAAACATTCCAGAAATAATTCAAAATCTTAAAAAAAAACACCCTTAGGTAACCGAAGGTTAGGTTAGATTTTAGGTTAGGTTTCATTTTGTTAGGTTCAGATGAAAGATTCCAGAAAGATTTCAAAAACTAACAAAAAAATCCATTTAGGTATCCCACGGTTAGGTTAGATTAGGTTAGGTTTGATTTTGTTAGGTTCAGAAGGAACATTCCAGAAATAATCCAAAATCTTAAAAAAAAACACCCTTAGGTAACCGAAGGTAAGGTTAGGTTAGATTAGGTTAGGTTTGATTTTGTTAGGTTCAGAAGAAACATTCCAGAAATAATCCAAAATCTTAAAAAAAAACACCCTTAGGTAACCGAAGGTTAGGTTAGATTTTAGGTTAGGTTTCATTTTGTTAGGTTCAGATGAAAGATTCCAGAAAGATTTCAAAAACTAACAAAAAAATCCATTTAGGTATCCCACGGTTAGGTTAGATTAGGTTAGGTTTGATTTTGTTAGGTTCAGAAGGAACATTCCAGAAATAATCCAAAATCTTAAAAAAAAACACCCTTAGGTAACCGAAAGTTAGGTTAGATTAGGTTAGGTTTGATTTTGTTAGGTTCAGAAGAAACATTCCAGAAAGATTTCAAAACTAACAAAAAAATCCATTTAGGTAACCGAAGGTTAGGTTAGATTAGGTTAGGTTTGATATGATTTTGTTAAGTTCAGAAGAAACATTCCAGAAATAATCCAAAATCTAGAAAAAAACACCCCTAGGTAACCGAAGGTTAGGTTAGGTTAGATTAGGTTTGATTTTGTTAGGGTCCGAAGAAAAATTCCAGAAAGATTTCAAAAACTAACAAAAAAATCCATTTGGGTAACCCACGGTTAGGTTAGATGAGGTTAGGTTTGATTTTGTTAGGCTCCGAAGGAACATTCCAGAAATAATCCAAAATCTTAAAAAAAACACCCTTAGGTAACCGAAGGTAAGGTTAGGTTAGATTAGGTTAGGTTTGATTTTGTTAGGTTCAGAAGAAACATTCCAGAAATAATCCAAAATCTTAAAAAAAAACACCCTTAGGTAACCGAAGGTTAGGTTAGATTTTAGGTTAGGTTTCATTTTGTTAGGTTCAGATGAAAGATTCCAGAAAGATTTCAAAAACTAACAAAAAAATCCATTTAGGTATCCCACGGTTAGGTTAGATTAGGTTAGGTTTGATTTTGTTAGGTTCAGAAGGAACATTCCAGAAATAATCCAAAATCTTAAAAAAAAACACCCTTAGGTAACCGAAAGTTAGGTTAGATTAGGTTAGGTTTGATTTTGTTAGGTTCAGAAGAAACATTCCAGAAAGATTCAAAAACTAACAAAAAAATCCATTTAGGTAACCGAAGGTTAGGTTAGATTAGGTTAGGTTTGATATGATTTTGTTAAGTTCAGAAGAAACATTCCAGAAATAATCCAAAATCTAGAAAAAAACACCCCTAGGTAACCGAAGGTTAGGTTAGGTTAGATTAGGTTTGATTTTGTTAGGGTCCGAAGAAAATTCCAGAAAGATTTCAAAAACTAACAAAAAAATCCATTTGGGTAACCCACGGTTAGGTTAGATGAGGTTAGGTTTGATTTTGTTAGGCTCCGAAGGAACATTCCAGAAATAATCCAAAATCTTAAAAAAAAACACCCTTAGGTAACCGAAGGTAAGGTTAGGTTAGATTAGGTTAGGTTTGATTTTGTTAGGTTCAGAAGAAACATTCCAGAAATAATCCAAAATCTTAAAAAAAAACACCCTTAGGTAACCGAAGGTTAGGTTAGATTTTAGGTTAGGTTTCATTTTGTTAGGTTCAGATGAAAGATTCCAGAAAGATTTCAAAAACTAACAAAAAAATCCATTTAGGTATCCCACGGTTAGGTTAGATTAGGTTAGGTTTGATTTTGTTAGGTTCAGAAGGAACATTCCAGAAATAATCCAAAATCTTAAAAAAAAACACCCTTAGGTAACCGAAAGTTAGGTTAGATTAGGTTAGGTTTGATTTTGTTAGGTTCAGAAGAAACATTCCAGAAAGATTTCAAAAACTAACAAAAAAATCCATTTAGGTAACCGAAGGTTAGGTTAGATTAGGTTAGGTTTGATATGATTTTGTTAAGTTCAGAAGAAACATTCCAGAAATAATCCAAAATCTAGAAAAAAACACCCCTAGGTAACCGAAGGTTAGGTTAGGTTAGATTAGGTTTGATTTTGTTAGGGTCCGAAGAAAAATTCCAGAAAGATTTCAAAAACTAACAAAAAAATCCATTTGGGTAACCCACGGTTAGGTTAGATGAGGTTAGGTTTGATTTTGTTAGGCTCCGAAGGAACATTCCAGAAATAATCCAAAATCTTAAAAAAAAACACCCTTAGGTAACCGAAGGTAAGGTTAGGTTAGATTAGGTTAGGTTTGATTTTGTTAGGTTCAGAAGAAACATTCCAGAAATAATCCAAAATCTTAAAAAAAACACCCTTAGGTAACCGAAGGTTAGGTTAGATTTAGGTTAGGTAGTTCATTTTGTTAGGTTCAGATGAAAGATTCCAGAAAGATTTCAAAAACTAACAAAAAAATCCATTTAGGTATCCCACGGTTAGGTTAGATTAGGTTAGGTTTGATTTTGTTAGGTTCAGAAGGAACATTCCAGAAATAATCCAAAATCTTAAAAAAAACACCCTTAGGTAACCGAAAGTTAGGTTAGATTAGGTTAGGTTTGATTTTGTTAGGTTCAGAAGAAACATTCCAGAAAGATTTCAAAAACTAACAAAAAAATCCATTTAGGTAACCGAAGGTTAGGTTAGATTAGGTTAGGTTTGATATGATTTTGTTAAGTTCAGAAGAAACATTCCAGAAATAATCCAAAATCTAGAAAAAAACACCCCTAGGTAACCGAAGGTTAGGTTAGGTTAGATTAGGTTTGATTTTGTTAGGGTCCGAAGAAAAATTCCAGAAAGATTTCAAAAACTAACAAAAAAATCCATTTGGGTAACCCACGGTTAGGTTAGATGAGGTTAGGTTTGATTTTGTTAGGCTCCGAAGAAACATTCCAGAAAGATTTCAAAAACTAACAAAAAAAAACATTTAGGTAACCCACGGTTCGGTTACATTTACAAACTAATAATTACAATAGTTTAAAAAACTATCATGTTTATCGTATCAAATTCAGCAAACCCTTTCATTTAATACCCATATCATGGGGGTGCATTTCAAATAGCCAAATCGATATCTTTAATGTCCGCCATGTTGGATTTAAGTCACGTGACTATTTTTGTCGTATTCCTGAGAGCAAACCCTTTCATTTGATACTCATATAATGGGTTTTTACCCATTTCCAATAGCCTGTTTGGCATCTTGGGGAAGCCGCCATAT
>CAWUPE010000792.1:0-44465 GCA_963924145.1 Pyrausta purpuralis
AGTTCCTATTTTAAAATAGTATTTATAGTTAAGTTGGAAGCACTTCCTGCTGCAATTTTCCTCGATTGCTCAGATATTTAAGACCGGCTGCGTAGATACATTTGACGTTATGAATGTTCAGATATTATTAGTTAGTTGTTTGCATAGAAGTTATTGACTAGCATCTGCTCAGATATTAATGAAGTAATGAATGTTTTGATATTAATGGTAACTTGTAGTGTATGGAACTTATTGACATTTTAAACTGTTCAGAAGTATTTGGTTACTTTGTCTATAGGTATATATATACAGTCGTGGTCAACTAATTAGGGACAAATATAACACTAAACAATATTAAATATTCATACCTCTGTATTACTCATTAATATTAATACTTCTACCTATTACACTATAGTGATAATAACTATTATGAAACCTTACAAAATTACACAAAATAAACAAAAATAATACATGACTAAACTAATAAATACTTCAATCAAATCACTTGGATCGATATTTATGGTATTTACGTCCTGGCCACCTAATTAGGGACAGTAAAATTTCCGTGTTCTAAATTTAAAAAAATAAAAATAAAAAACTTTTTTCTGCGTAAAATTGATTTTGGCGCCATTCTGAATCGTAACATTAGTTTCGTACGTACAATACAATAACAGTAATTTTTAAAATATGGGTCGAAACAAGAGTTGTGACGCAACAATGAGAAAAGTGATAATTAATTTTTATCAACGTGGATGGCCTTACAGGAAAATAGCTGATCATCTGAACTGTTCCAAAAATATGATATGCAATGCAGTGAGCCATTTTAAAACCCACAATACAACTGAAAGTGTTCCTAGAAAGAAGAGGCCAAAAAAAACTACCCCACAAGATGACCGCAGGATGGTCATTCTAGCCAAGAAAGACCCCTTTAAAGGTTCTGCAGTTATTAAGGCTGAAGTTTTTGGACCTGAACTGAATGTCGGCGTATCAGCAAGAACCGTTAGAAGGCGTCTAGTTGAAGCAAAGCTTTTTGGACGAGTTGCACGAAAAGTTCCGTTGCTGAAGAAGGAACACAAACAAGCAAGGCTGGCGTTTGCTCGAAAGTATGGACATTGGACTCCAGCTCAGTGGAAAAATGTATTATTTTCAGGTGAAACTAAGATAAATTTAATTTCATCAGATGGCCGACAATACGTGCGACGTCCTATAAAAACAGAAATGAATCATAAATACACCAAGAAACAAGTAAAACATGGAGGCGGAAATATTCAAGTCTGGGGCTGTTTTCTGGACATGGAGTAGGGCCCGTAAAAAAAAATTGAAGGCAAACTGGATCAGTATCAGTATAAGCAAATCTTAGAAGAAAATATGATACCATATGCTGAAGAAGTTTTACCGGTGACCTGGACGTTCCAACACGATAATGACCCAAAACATACAGCTCAATCAGTGAAATATTTCCTGGCACAGCAGTTTGTGACGGTACTAGATTGGCCTGCAAACAGCCCAGATTTAAACCCAATCGAGCATTTGTGGTACGAAGTTAAAAAAAAAGTTGCGGCTCAACGTACCGGCACTCAAAATCAGCTCTACGAGAGATTTACAGAGGTGTGGAATAATATTTCAAAAGAAACATGCAACAATTTAATTACATCAATGCCTCGCCGTTGTCAAATGGTGATTACCAATAATGGCAACCATACTGGTTATTAAAACTATGTTTTTTATTTTCTTTGTTATTAAAATTTTGTTTGCTTACTTTTTGTATTATTAAAACTTAACATTTTCTCGTTATTTTTAAATTAATAGTCAAATTTCCTCCTGTCCCCTAATTAGTTAGCCAGTCATTAATCAGTATGAGAAAGTAGCAGTGTAGTTTAGGTAGAAAAACTTGTGGCGGCAAGTAGCTTTTTCTTTTTTTGGATACTAAATATTTAAAATTAATATCCCTTAACTTGTTTATAATGATAAAACTTCAAAGCTTCGTGATTAGAAACATTTATTGATGTCGAAGGAAGCTCTTGCTCTTTTTGTGATAGTGTCCCTAATTAGTTGACCACGACTGTATATATATATATATATATATATATATATATATAGAGAGATATATATATATATGTTTAGAAAAAAGGATTATATATATATATATATATATATATATATATATATATAGTCTATCTGCAACAGCAAGGCTTGAACAAGCACAATCATGTGCGAACAATCCAAAAATCTTTCAAAATTTTCAATTGTTAAGCAAACAAGCTCAAACATTTTTACTCATGCAGTTGAGAGAATGCAGAAAAAATAAGATGGCAAGACGGTTTTCATTAAAAGAAAAATTAATGCCTTTGCTGATGATGAAGCAGAGTCCAAAAGAATACAAATTATTGGAGACAATGTTTGCTTTGCCAAATAAAAGGACATGGCACCGGCTATCGGTAAGAATAACTGTTAAACCAGGAGTCCATTCCCATATATTAAAATTTATAAGAAATAAAACGAAAAATCGAGAGCCCAAGAAGAAGTTATGCACCATTGTATTTGATGAAGTTGCTATTACGCCTCATCTGAGTTATGATGAAAGTATTTTTTGGCATCATAGTTTATTGACTATTTTAAAGAGACCCCAGCTTTAATCTTCCAGTTAAAATTGAGGTGTTTCTCTCTCTGTGTGTGTTTGTGTGTGCGTGCGTGCGGGCGTGCGTGCGTGCGTGCGTGCGTGCGGGCGTGCGTGCGTGCGTGCGTGCGTGCGTGCGTGCGTGCGTGCGTGCGTGCGTGCGTGCGTGTGTGTGTGTGTGTGTTAAGGGGCTTATAAAAGAATACTAAATCCATAAAAAGTCACTTATGTTTGATGTGTGGTTGACACTACACTACAATGCAACTAGGAAGGTAGGAACTTTATTACTTGTATTCTTTACAGATGGCTGGGTGAACATTGCTGGACATAATTTGAGCATATTTTTTGATCCACCCCACCTTTTAAAGGACTTAAGAAACAATTTTCTTACCAAAAATATTATTTGGAATGAGAAAAGGGCAACTTGGAAGACATCAAGTTTATATATGATTTGGATAGTAAGTTAGGCCATACAAAGGCACTGCCAATTTTATCTGAGCAACATGTCAACCCCGAAAAAATTAAAAAAATTAAAGTGAGCATAGCTGCTAAAGCCTTAAGTGCCAGAACTGCTGCTATGTTGAACTATACTAATGCACTGAGTAAGTTTTATTATCAGTAATTCTAAGCTTATTCAATCTTTTGTGTGGGTAGCATTGGACCTGGCGTACTCTAAATTCGGTTTTTATAAATCGCCTTACGGACCGCGTCGTTGTTCATTTAACTATTTCCTGTAACTTTACGCAATCCATTAACTTTGGTATTCTAAATTAAGAATATGGGTATGGAGATTTTTATTATTGTGTGTATAAATAATAAAAATTAGGAGAGGGACGCCAAAGCTTATTCATGATATATCGAATTAGTTACTTTATTATAAATTACAAAACCCCTTTTTAATATAGTGGTACATAGTAAAAATGGAACCTTTCTTTTAACTTACCTCCTGCGATCGTTTAAGGTTTTTATGGCATTCTTTTGTCTCATTACGGCATTACTGCAATTCATGTTATCATTAAATTGAATTTATTTTATGAATGTTGAGATTGATTTGTAGCTTTGTAAACAAATATTTCATCAAGTTTGACACTGGCGATGACAGCTTAGCATTATTATTTTTATGATGCACAGATTACGTAGCGATTCGGTTTTTCTGAGCTCATTAGCTCATCAATTCATCTTTCCAATTATTTTTATTTTAATTCTTAATTTGTTTTCAATTAATTCAGAGTACAGATATTATCCGTTTGAATATTTATCTAACATTCAATTAGATTGAAATAGTTTTTGTTCTACGTGTCTACGTGATATAAAAGTACAGCCCCCTTACTCTGGACACAAAACCCGATCCAATGAATATACCCATCCCTGTCACTCATACCAGACTTTGTACGCGTTTGACAGGGATGGGTATATTCATTGGATCAGGTATTGTTTCCAGAGAAAGGGGGCTGGTCAGCAGATTCCGGTCCGTTTTTCTTGTATTATGCGTCGTGAAGTTCCCATCAACCTGACTACCGCCAAGCAGTGCCACCAGCCCCAGAGATCAGTCCCCGAGACCGTTACTCAATTTCCGATTTATCTTTTTTATTGTAAGTATTCTCGCATTTTGTGCGATTTTCCAAATAACTTTGAGTTCGTTGAGGTTATGCTATTTCGGAAACTAACTTTTGTGGTATTTCCTTTGCCCTCGCAGAATACTTGGAGGTCAAAGGAGACAGTATGGCAGGCGTGATCCAGCAGTCGACTCGGCGCTGATCCTTAATTCCAACACCTTATGAGGGTTTTTTTTTGGTTAAATCTTATTATATTCTCTCCGGGTGCCTCCGGGTTCTACCTTTGCGGACGACCCCGGCCTGCCAATTCCGCTCCAGGGTCTCCGATTTCTCTCCGGCCCGAGGCATCTACCCCGGTAACCCGTACAGGGAACCTTACTCTTCTTTATAATGCTGGTGCTGCATCCAGCAGTGCCTGGCGCCCACGCCTTCTTATATATTTAATTTTACCGTACTATAAGTTCAAAGTGTGATTGCTCCCTAAAGGAAACCTTTCTACTTATCGGCTCCGGTCTCACCCCAAAGTCTACCCACAACTCCCATTTTGGCCTGCTGTAGGCTAGACCGGCTTTTTCTAAGATTGTTCTATTAAATTATTTTAACTACTTCTTTATACTGTAATTTAAATTTAATCAATCAATTTAATAAATCTTGTTATTCGAAGGTTTTTTTTTAATATTATTTAACAATAGAATAATATAATTAATAATAACATATTTATGACTTACTTTCAGACTCGCTTCATGGAAAACCATCAACGATGGATACAACAGCAGAAGTGGTCGAATTTTTTGACACACATTTTGATAGTGTCAACGGATACCCCGGCGGTTCTAAACGCGGAAAGATGCGAAAAGCTGTAAAGCCCGATTCTGCACATGAATCATTTTGGAGAGAGACTACTAGAGACTACTATTCGCGCCAGTTATACATATATAATTTCACAATTGTTCAGGGTAACTCAAAATCCAGCCTTACAACCGAAAATGTGTACTCCTATGTTTGGACTGAGGATGAGGCGCCAAAAAGCTCCAATGAAATTGCA
The DNA here is from genome assembly GCA_963924145.1 of Pyrausta purpuralis. Taxonomy (NCBI): domain Eukaryota; kingdom Metazoa; phylum Arthropoda; class Insecta; order Lepidoptera; family Crambidae; genus Pyrausta; species Pyrausta purpuralis. The sequence continues at coordinate 5,198 of CAWUPE010000792.1, forward strand.
TCTTGCGTTTATCACTGTTTGAACAATTTGGTAAATTTAGACGGAAAAAAAACCGTTAGGCTTGTGGCCGATGGCTGTGGTGGCCAGAACAAAAACTTGACTATGATTGGGATGGTAGCAAAATGGCTATATGATTCACAAAGTCATGTTTCAAAAATAGAACTAATTTTTCCAGTTACCGGCCACAGTTTCATTCCACCAGACAGAGTCTTTGCATTAACAGAAAAAAAATCCGACGACTAGAAAACATTTTAAACCCAGATGAATATATTTATTTAATGTCTTCCAATGCGACTATCTATCGTGTGGTTCGTCAAGTTCCTGTATTAGATTGGAAAGAAGCTTGTAAAAATACTCTTAAAAGCACCCAGAGCCTGCACTTCCAAATAAGCAAGTGCAAAAGAATAATCATTGAGAAAGAATCTCGAAAAGTTCTAGTGCGTGGTGAAATATCCTACAGAAACGAAACTAGCCAGCTTTTTGCTTTTGCTTTTGCAAAACGAGGCAAAAAGTTGTCGCATCTGTTACCCGATAGAACAGAACCCATCGTCACCATCAAGCAAGAGAAGATTAATGACGTAATTAAATTATTAAAGAAACACTTCGGAGAAGAATGGCAGAATTGTGAACAATTAAAATATTTCAAAGATGTGGTATCTGGACCCGTTGGCGATGGCACAGATGCTGCTGATGGTTTCGAAGACGATTCTGTTCCGGAGGAAGTGTTCGATTTTGTTTAATTATTTTCGTGCCATTTAACTATTTCTATTTTAAATATTTTAGCAAAGGTGTCTAAAACGAAGCAATTGGATTCGATTTTTTTCCTACAAAATAAATGTTAATTTTGGTACTTAACGATATTTTTATTTCTTACTTTATATTTTCTGAATCCGTCCCCTAGCCATCAATTTACATCAATCTCACCTAAGTCCCATTTCTCTATTTCAAACTCGCCCAAGTCCATTAATGATTATTTCAAATTTGACTAAGTCCATCAGTATTACATCATATACACCTAAGTCCAAGTTGATTTATTTAATAACTTATTTTTTTTCTGACGGACTAGTTTTCCTTTTTCATTATTCGGTGTTGCTAGTATAAGAAGTATACAATGGATATTTTTTATGGATTTTTATTAAAAAAAGGGTTGCAATTTCAAAAAATCTTCATTTACCAAAAATCTGTTAGATGTGACTTAGGCGCTTTTGATATGTGCCGACACATATCATATATCATATAACCAGGTATCATTTGCATTCTACATTTGTTATATTGGTGATATTGAAGTTGTTAATCATGTCTTATTTTAAAAACGATACAAGTGTGGCTTTTGAGGGAGATTCAGATCTCGAATCAGAAATGTATGAGCTCTGCGAGATAGCAGAGTGTGTCCATGGAAAAGGAGCATTCCGAGGACCAATTAGTAGATTCTGAGTCAAACGAAACTCTAATGAAACATTGTCCTGCCTTCGACTCTGAGATTTAATTGACCATGTAGTATGCCCTACTACGCGTCTATTCACTCGCACACAGGTTTAGCGCAAGAAAGAGAAGGTAAATGACCTCACTCCCTCCCACGCCTCACAGCACTGCCAGCCGCCTGTCGCTCATTAGTGTCCGTGCGCGCGCGCCGTTCCAACGCACGCAGTAACCACAGTATATAACCGTTAAGTTTTTATTTCGTGCTAAACGAATTTCATCTTATAGTGACATGTTAGTTCAAAAATGATTTTGTTTATTTAACAAGTGAATGTGAAGTAAAACGCACTACCCAGCGTGGCTGCACCATGCATGCTTTACGCTTCGCGGCCGAGCTAGCACGCGATGCTAGCCAGTCCGCATTTTCCGCTCCGAATCAATACGCGATATTGATCTGTAGCAAATACTGGCAGAGCTGACACGTGAGGTCAGCCAGTCCTAATTATCTAGATTATTCTAGATCTTATCTGAGACTTCTGGTATGCGTTGCTTCCAATATCCTATCCTCATTTTCATTGCGAAAAAAGGGAAACAAGTTAGCTGAAGTTACAGCCAATTGTTCTTTGATGCTATAATAATAAATTACAGCCAAAAACATTCATGATTAATACTAAGCAGCGCTGACGATGCGCCACTATGGCCTCTAAGTATGAATCAGCGGCCCTCGCCCGCTCTCATCCGGCCATACCTGTGCCATTGCGCCGGCCCATGACGCGCCGCGAATTGCGTCGCAACGGTGATCTACCGTCACAATTCCAGCGTGTTTTCAACGTCTCGCACTCGGAATCAGAATCCGACCAAAAAAGGTATGTGTTCTTATGAATGCTTTGTTATATCACCTTAAGGCCGTACGTACATGTACTTATTACGGGCTACCGTATTCCACTCGTGGCAAAACCACGGCCGAACACTTGTCTCAGCCAATATTTAGGCAAAGAATAAAATGGAGCATAATGTGAGCTTATCACACGTACAAACAAAAATAGCAATAAAATGGTTTACCAAGTATCTTTTTCGTAAGTACCGAAAAATAGTAGTGGCAGAAGATTTATTTCAAATCGAATAAGTTAATATTTATTTTGTGAATTTTTACTCACAATAGTAAACATGAGAGACTCAAAAACACTTTAACAACCTAGACTTTAATCATAAATACACGTACTCTGCAACCTGCAGTAAACGCTCCTAATATGTTTTCCACAAAGCTCTAAAAACGGTAGCATAGCATCCCACCATAGCTCACATAGTTATGGGTGGTTTGGGTCCTTATCCATTGATCACAACTCTTTTGTACTTATTTCTTGCCAATGGCTATAAAATTGTCTAACTAAACAATGCTATGGTAAACATAAATGCAAGCATGTCTTAACATAAATTGCTTAATAATACTACTTAAAATATTGAATTTAATAGATTTTGTAAAAAGAAAACAATGTACTTTTTAAGAAAGCAAGATTTTTCTACATACATTTCTGCTTTCTGCTCATACATATAGCTATTTAGCTTGTGGTTGGCTCTTTGATTATAACTAGCAAGCAAGCAAGCTGTAAGCTTGCCCAGGACGTACCAAAAAATGGTTGGGTCCATATAAAAACCAGTTCGTTTAAAAAACTCCATAAAATGCTTTTAATTTTAACAGCTATAATAAAAATGAGAATGAGCTTTGCTAAATACCTGGCAATGTATGATTCTGAATGGTAAAAAATTTGCCGTATTTATTTTATATCCAACTAAGATTAAATCAATTTCTCAGTAAATAATTCGGTAAAGCTTAAATTTTATTTACTGAAGCAATAACAACTACCTGGAAAGCGTATTTTCATTTTTAAATATACCAATGAGACATCTTATCAAATCCCGAAATCAATATAGTACTACCGTCATATTAGATTTATTAGGGTGCGCTGTATTCCATTGTTTTAGAGGTTATTTCGTTTTTCGAAAAATATGCTGTGAAAGTGATATGCTTTTTTATGAATGCGTTCATTTAACCGTCGCAAAGTTCGGTACTTAATCTCGAGTCGAGAAAACTTGATAAAGAGTGTCCTTTATCTTTGGAAAAGCCAGCCACCACTCAGTAAAAATTGTGACAACCTTTGGTCACCTGAAATTGTCCTTTGTTTCTATGACCTTGTTTTTTTGTTACCATTTACTACCTACCACGAGAACCACCTAAGAATAACTCAAATAAAACGTTCTATTGTATTGAAGTATGCGGCAGATAGCATAAACCAAAACTTATCGACACATTGTTAGATATACCATAAGAGTAGAGTAGGTAGCTATTAAATTGAAACAAGCTCATTTTATGAAGATAATGCCTTTTTTGCTTTTTATGGAAATGCATAAGCAAAGCATATCAATTGACACAATTTTATTTTCTCAAGTATTATTACAATATTTCATATAATTCGGTTATTTTTATTTGCCATTTACACACACACCTACGTTTGACGTGAAATAAATACAAGCCATATTCATTATTACAAAAATATCACTATCAATATTTTTTTTAACAAAAGGCTAGGAAATTATTATTTATATATATATAAAAATAAAAAAAACTGACGTATCCTAAATGCAATACAGCATTAGGATCAAATTGCACTATAATCATCTAATTCGAGTTATTGGAAATATGAACCATGTTTATTTTCCTACTATTTATTCTGTGATTTAAGAATAAACTACATCAAGTAAATATATTCTAGAATCATCAGTTTTTTGTAATCAATTACATCCACCCACTCCCCAACAATCTTCCCCAGAAAGCCACTAAGTTATTAAGGAACAATTCCTTGAAAACGTTGCTCTAATAATAAGCAATAAAATAGGTACTTATTATATGCATTTTATTGTTTGATGTTTATAGTATTCGATAAACTGTGTTTAATAAATTTTCAAAGGACATTTTGTCTTGATATTCACCAGTTACTTACATATGGTGGAACAATTGCAAATAAAAATTAATAATAAAATAGGTCGGGTGGTATAGTTGAGAAAAAGTATTTCATTTTGGAAATGATTTTTTTTATAGGACTTTCCCTTAATTCTTACGCCAAAGGACGTCATGTGATTCGACCATTTATTAAAATTTGAATCAATTAATTATTTCAAACCAGATTATCTATGTTTTTTATTGACCATATTTAAGGATGTTTTTAAATATGTATAAAACCAGTTTACCCTTGGATATATATCTCGATATGACATAGGTACTTTTAATACGATATCCGTTTATTTTTGGATTTCGTGTCAAAATAGGTACCCTTATTCTGAATCATCATCAGATTTTTTTTGACACAGTTCATAATATTGAAACAAGTCTCATCTGTAGCCAAATATGTAACAAATATTTGTCAAACTTAAAAATATAAATATAGTTAAATAAATAAAAAACTCATAGCAACCAACTCGAAACATAGGATTGATATTTATTGTAATCCTTAAAAGTAATCCAGATATTTACCCAGGCAATAAAATTATGATTAAATTTACAACGAGAAATCTGAACATGTGCCGACTATCGAATACTCGGCGAACATTCCTGGTCGTTTAGTCGAATATTAGGCAAACGTATTTGGTCGTGGCCGGGTGGTACCAAAACTTATATCGGAGAAATCGTTTGCGGTCGTTTACCCTTATAAAGCTCCCAGAAGCCGATTTCAAATCTTTTTTAGAAAAAAAAAACTAATATACTTAATGAAATATAAACAATACATTAAAAAATCATTACCCACCTACCTATGCCTTAAACTTTCTGATAACGATAATATTTCAAAGCCATTGAATTATCGTACTCTTTTTCTAAAACAGCAAATAATCATATATCGTTGATAGACACCCGTGAATGTAATCATGATCTTAAAAGAATTACATTCCTAAGAATAAATCTTTTAATCAATTACTTTTATACAAATCATTAAACACATTTTATAACCAAATTAAGCAAATAAATTTTCTCAGGTATTCGAAATTTTAATGTATAAAATATTATATATGTGTTTGGTAATCGTTCGAATATCTTTCAAACATTCGCATTAATACCTAAATATCCCATACTGAAAAGCAATAGAATATCATGTACATACGTATTTCAAAACTATAATTATAAAATATGCTAAATACTGCAAGAATAAGATAACGATTTGTCAGACGACTTTACCTTCACGCCCTTTACCTTACCAAAGATAAGGCGCTAACTAAAAAGTGTTTTCTGTTTGTGGCTTTCCTCGTAATAAAATGATCATTTGTTTTACGTGCCAAATTCAGTGTGTAAAACTATATTATTCGCAAATCGTCTCAGCCCAACAATACGTATTCTGTATTGTTTGCAATTTTTATAACATGCCACAATTAAACAAAAATGCCTTATCTCAGTTTAAAATTACTTAAAAAAAAAACAATTTTTAGTTAATCATTAATAAAAAATACTAACAAATATCTTCTTTCTTCCTAATAAAGATATTTTTATTAGTAGAAAGTTATAACTTATCATAGTTATCATACAACTAATGTTTTTTAGTAAAAGTGATACATGTATATGTCAAAGATAGTAACATGAACAATGAATTGTTATTTAATATGATTGTTTTAAGGCGCTACCTGGATTTTTACCGCGCACACTAGCGCCACTTTACTAGAAAAATCATAACTCGGTAAATAAAAGACCAATCAAAAATCTGGTAGATACGATTGTAGCTCTGATTATGTGGTTTAGACACAATGTTTAAGTTCAATTAAACAGAGTTATCTGCAGTTACAGTTAGCAAAAATGCTAAAAGTGGCCATATTTAGCAGTTTTTCTAACTCTAACTACAGTAAACTACTTTAGAAACAATTTAAACGTACTAAATAAACTATAGAACCTGTACTACAATCGTATCTACCAGATTTTTGATTGGACTTTAATTTAACGAGTTATGATTTTTCTACTAAAGTGGCGCTAGTGAGCGCGCTAAAAATCCGGGTAGCCCCTTAATGATCAATCACTACTAACATCAGAGATGTCAACTTATTCTATTGTAACAACATTGATTTTACTCCAAACATCTACATGGTCAATTAAATCTCAGAGTCGAAGGCAGGACAATTGGATGATCAAACGAACTTACCTTAAGTGAAGTTCGATCCAAATTGTCCTGACTTCGACGAAGAGATTTAAGGTCCCACCCTTCCCAATTCCCGTGTACGTTTTTTATGCAAAAATAATCGTCACCCTTACAATAAGTATAATCAATGTTGTACATCTCATACATCGGTCTCCTTGCTCTGAAATGAATGAGCGACAGGCGGCTGGCAGTGCTGTGAGGCGTGGGAGGGAGTGAGGTCATTTACCTTCTCTTTCTTGCGCTAAACCTGTGTGCGAGTGAATAGACGCGTAGTAGGGCATACTACATGGTCAATTAAATCTCTTCGTCGAAGTCAGGACAATTTGGATCGAACTTCACTTAAGGTAAGTTCGTTTGATCATCCAAAAAGGAGTTATACGAGGGTCAAACTGAAAGTTCTTAGAACTGGCCACTTATAAACAATATAATAAAAAAAATATTCTAAAATTTGAAAATAGAACTCTTTGCCAATATTACTGAGTATATATTTCATTCATTTGTCATTTGTTTTACGATTTGGCGGCAAATTGAAAATTGTCTGTGTCACGTCAACATGAATTTAACACGAGAAAATTTTCGTTTAATGATTTTTTATGACTTTCGATGTCATTTAAGTCAACAAGAAAGTTATGATAGACTACGATTGGCCTTTCACGATGAACCCCATCTCGTGCGACTGTTTACAACTGGTTTAATGAGTTTAAACGTGGTCGCACTAATCTCACTGATGATGTACGTGAGGGACGGCCTTCTACGGCGACGACTGAAAATAACATCTGTGTTGTGCGGCGTATGATAGAGACTGACAAAAGAGTGACCTATCAGCAGATTCGGACAAGCAGGCATCGGTATGAGTCAAGTGCACAAAATCCTCCACGAACATTTAGCGGTCAGGAAGCTTTGCGCCCGGTGGATACCTCATAATTTGACTAAGGCTCAAAAACTCCATCGTGTGGATTGGTGCCGTAAAATGATTGAAAGATTTAACGGAGGTGACTCAAATGCTGTGTTCGACATACTAACAGGTGACGAAAGCTGGATTTACTGTTATGATCCTGAAACCAAAAGACAATCTGCTCAGTGGGTGTTTCCTTTCGAGGAGTTGCCAACTAAAGTGAAGAGAGATCGAAGTGCGGGAAAAAAAATGGTGGCCTCGTTCTTTGGAAGGATAGGTCATTTCGCAACAATTGTGTTAGAGGATCAAAAAACAGTTTCTGCAGAATGGTACACTACCAATTGTTTGCCACTTGTCTTGGAAAAAGTTCGAGAGAAACGACCTCGCAGTAGGATCCTCCTTCACCACGACAACGCCTCGTCGCACACCGCCAAGCGAACGATCGACTATTTGGCGACATCAAACGTTGAATTACTGGGTCACCCGCCGTATAGCCCCGACCTCGCGCCTTGTGATTTTTATTTATTTCCAAAAATTAAAGAAAAACTTAAAGGAAAGCGGTTTATGAATGCTGAAGAAGCGGTGGCTGCGTATCGCGATGCCATTGAAGAGACCCCTAAGGACGAGTGGGCAAAGTGCTTTTCCCAGTGGTTCCATCGCATGCAGCGGTGTATTGACGTCAATGGACAATATTTTGAAAAGATATAATAAAACTAATAACTGACTAATGTAATCAGTTTTTGATTTTCTAAGAACTTTCAGTTTGACCCTCGTATATACTTAAAAAACAAAATAAGGGCACGAGGTATTTTTTCATTTTAGTGTAAACTATTACACATTTACATACTGAAAGTAGTAAAATATTGAGTATACAAACTCTTTGATATCTAAACTTTTTAATATTGTAGTATTCATCTAATGCTGGCAACAATTTTAAATAAAATTTGATTTAAAATTCTATTTGATAATTTTTATTCCATTTTCTTTGACGTTTTGCTTTGCTTAGTTTCTTGGTTTATTAGAAATTATCAGAGTTCATTGATATCTCGATTCAGAAATATCATTTGCAATATGCCACAAGCACGCAGACGTCATATGGACTCGCTGACAGCAACCAGAGGTGCTATTGTGTGAAGCAATCGTATTTATTTGACAGTTCAAAACTTACGGTATGATCTGTCACACGGTAAATTCTAATGAACAGAAATCCAGGAACTTCAACTTTGATAATCCTATACAAGATAGTCCTGAACCCCAAATGGATTAACGGGAAGACCCGCTGTTTCAAGATATTAATAGCAATACAATATTACCATTGCTTTGATTTAAAGTTTCCTCTTCTCAATGCCTTTTCCCATTTTTGAAGTGAAAACTTCTTTAGCGGCGTTGAGCACTTTTGTGGGATTGGGGAAAAATGTGAAACTCGCGTCAGGACATGTGGGCTGATCGAAAAACCGTAAGACTTGGGGAAACAATTATTATTATTTAATTGTGACTTATTATTATTATTAATAATAATAATAATAATAATAAGTCACAAGAGTTATACAGGATGAAATTTTATTTTGATTGCCAATTGAGATTTTGTATGGAGATTCTTTTTTAGAATAAAATGGCGCACGCATATATGATGGGCCTTATCGAACGCGTCGGATGAGACAAGAAGGCAACAGCTCGCAGATGAGAAGGCAACAGCTGCGGGTTCTTCGATGCCCTGGGACATGCCGGAGGGCGAGTTCATCAACACCTACAGGCTGTCGTTGCCGTTATTTCAACAGCTTGTTGATGAACTCGCGCCGTTCATGCCCCAAAGGCTGAGATCTACAGGGATCTCAGCTGAGCTCAAAGTAAGTCTCCCTTTATTACAAATGTGAGCAAAGCGAATCCGACTTTTTTTTAATGTTACTTTAATATTTTAGATCATGGCTGCCTTTGATTTTTACGCCGGGGGCAGCTACCAAAGACGGGTGGGAAAAGATTTTAATTAAGGGGTTCTGCCAGACTGCCGTCCACAAGTGTGTGGCTGAGGTCACAGATGCCCTTAATAATTCGGAGATTCCCAAATGACACATCGCCTTCCCGAGTAACCGAGAGGAAAGAATGGCGGTTATGAGAGGGTAAGCACCCATATTAAGCTGATATTATGACTCAAGAACAGAAAGGGACATTGACCAAGTTTTTTTTACAGATTCATGGATGTCTTCGGCTTCCCCGGTGTTGTGGGCTGTATTGATGGCACACACATTGCCATCATACGGCTCCATGATTATGAGGAAGCATTTTTTAATAGGAAGCATTACCACTCCTTAAATGCAATGATTGTAAGTTTTTATTTGTATGTACCTCTATGTACTTCTAATATTCATTTATTGTAGAAAAATTAGGAGGGTTGTTTATATTTTTTTATCATGTTCTAGATTTGTGATGCTGACCTCAACATTTTGCATATTGATGCCTCGTATGGAAAAGTGCTGGCCATGACTCACATGTGTGGAATAGGAGTGCTTTGGAAGCCCACATGCGAAGTCTGACTGAAGCCGGTGTAGTGTGCTGACTATTAGGTAATACCTACATTAAATAATATTTACCCTTTATTTTCTAAGGCTGTTTTTCCACCATTTGCTATGCGTTTATTGTGCAGCATACCCAAGCAACTTATTTTTACCTTAAAGGTTATTCTGGATATATGCCCAGCGGCCTCCAATTCTGCGAGCAGCTCCGGATTCCCCTGAAGCACACTACACAGATCTCCACTGCAGTACCCACAACACTGTAGAGCGCTGTATTGGAGTGTTGAAGGCAAGGTGGCGCTGTCTCCTAGCACACCAAACCCTTCACTATGACCCAATTAAAGCTGGGAAAATTGTCAATGCGTGTATCGTTTTGCACAACATGTGCAATCGTGCACGCATTGAAGTTCCCACACTGGACGAATACGATTTGAGAAGGGACGCCAGAAGACAACCAGTGCAGTCAGTCAATGTGGGAGATAGGGGCCACATCGCGACGAGGGTTGGTAGAAAGATTGTGGAGGAACCGGCAGAGACAAGCTCTATTTCTTCTATAAAATATTATCTCTATTTCTTCTATAAATTAAAGTGTACGGGTACAAAACCCTCACTACAGAAGCTCATTATTATATTGACGTGAATTATTTTACAATTTCATTTAACTTTCCATTTTAGCTATCTAAACACATATCCTATCATAGGCACACATTTATTTATTTATATTTAATGTTTATTATTATTTATAGCATTTAACATAAAATAATAGCGGTAATGAGTTCTAACTAAGCCACACAAGACCTACTTGTGATAGAAAGCAGCATTAGCAAATAATAAACCAAACTAATAAAAAAAAAATACAGTGACAGTCCCTGCTCTGAAGAGGGCAAAGTACAGTGGAGAGCACATCAGGCTACCCACTTTTGTTGAAAACTATCCCTTATTACAACTGAATAATATACCGCAGTGTTTATCTTGACGTGCTGTTGTCATTATTTATGATCGGCGCCGTTAAAATAGGATTGCTAACAAATTAACCTTACAAGAGACCGGAAATTATAGACAGCCGTTTTAAGATAATAATGAGCAAGCTTTAAAGATTAAAATTTAAAAATTAAAAATCAGCGCAAAAGTTTAAAAACTTGACTTGAGAAAATACTAGTACAATAATACTGGTGTGGTTGCCATTTCACTGTGTGCATGACTTATTAAAATAAAACTTAAACATAATTTAAAACTACATACTTAAAATAAGTACTTGCAAAATGTGTTTTCATACATAGAATCAGAGAGCTCGTACATTTGGTTATATTACATTCTCGAAATTATGTTCACCAAGTGTAATATTAAAATTATGACTAAAATTATAAATAGACTCAATTCATAATTACTCAAAAAATCCTAAAATAATGGCAATTTAAATGCAAGTATATTAAACTACTAATAAAATGACTAGTAAACTTGAATCACTATGCTAAGTATATATTTGTGACACTATTTTCAAGATGAGTTGGCTTCAGTTGGTAATTTAAGTGTGACTTCTTTGTTCAGTATTGAACTTATTAACACTACATAGAAAAAATATGTCAGTATCTCCTTTTGTGAAGTTCTTAAAAGTATAATACACAGAGTAAGATATTTATAGAAATGTACTCTGTATCATACTTATTCAATATTATAACTACCCAACCAGTGTTATTGTTTATCGGTTGGGGCAAGGATGGTATTTGATAACGTATTATTAGATTTTTTTACTTGATAAGTTTTCGACCTAATTAACGATACTTTTGACTTAACTATGCTTGGTGGGTTAGCAAAATCGCATTGGGGCCAAGCTAAACTCAATGAAAGTCTGCCTCAACAATATATTTTTTGTGATACGATGCCTGTTCTCGCGATTTGCCACTCTTTGATAGCTGATATATGGGCTCTCCTTGGTTGAAAATACTTAAATTAAATATTCAGGTACTTACATCGACTGAACGTACTAGAGCCGCCAAGTAAAAAGCAGCAGTTGTGAGCAATTTTCTTAACAACAATTCTTGGACCACAAATAATATTGAGCATAACACAACTTCAGAAAGCTTTCAAGCTTTCTCTGGCGGGTGTTATCATCTATAGTCGGCGCGATAGAAACTGAGTCGTGAGGCCATAATGTCAGTAGAGATAGGAATATGCAGCGCACCGCATTATCAGTAAGTGCAAGTGAGATAGACATGCATTACACTGACACGACTCGGTTAATAACACGCCGACTATAGTTGAGACTACGAAACTTATTTAATTCAATATAAAGTATATTAACCGAGTCCCATTTAAAGTATTTCTACTATTAGGAGTGATATGGGGTGTACAAGATATAGTTAAAAAAAGAAATGAATCTTATAAATATGAATACTTTCGATACCAGAATTATCGATGAAAGTCAAAACGCTAAACACAACCTACTTCACGACAAGCACCGAACTAAAATGTGCGCATTTGTTCAATAAACACATACCTATCTCTTATTAGGTACACGTGGAACAAAATTAAAGGATTTTGGCTATTCTGTAGAGCTTGTCTAAGCTGAAATGACGCGGCCTACTACTTAATCAGTTGATTTCGATGTGTGAGTGAAAATAATAAAAACGATAGGTACTTCATCTGTGTGGGAGCTGTAAAAAGTTTGTCTTCATTGAGAATGGATCATTTGTATCTCTATCACCAAAAAGATGCGACTCCGTAAAACGTTTCTGCATCATTTGGAACAGCGGCTTTCGGAACAACCTGTCTTTATCACTGTCTCATCTGCATCATGCGTATCGCTTTGCGCGTGGATGAGGTCGGGGATGCATTCAATTCAATAGATACGTTTTATGCGGTGATTATCTGATGCGGCCGTCTCACAGTACTTGAACACCTCTCTCTCTGTTTGGCTCATGTTTGCATATGTGAAAGTCAATTAAATCAAGTTTTTCGCGTTTCATATATCGTGTAAATTGACTGGATTAATGTTATGTATTTTCATTTCTTCTGTTCGGAAAATTGAACTTTCAAGTGAAGATAGACGGGTGGAAAATAGCTTTTCCATCCCTAGGGTGGAAAGTAATTTAGTTTTAATTGCTACGATTAGACACGGAGTTAAAGATAGTTGAGTCACATCATATTATTAAAATAAAAAAAGCTTTCCATATTTATAAGATAAGCTAAACATTAAAAGCGTATTTATAATGGTCACTAATTTAAAAAATGTACAATTGATCTAATTTTTAACAATTTAAAATCTACAAATACAATATTTGGTTGACCGCCATACATAGTGATACTTTTGTTTTTCATTTTAAATTGTCACATTTTGTTTGTCTTTGACAGTGTATTTTATTAGTTTGGTCGATTATTGCACAGATTATTAAGCAGGCGGAGGCGACTTGCCGCGATTTTTTTGTTCATTAATCTTCTTACTCACTCCCACCTTTAGCTTTCACTCATAGTGCTATCTCTTATGGCAAGTAGTTTTGGTGACAAGGTTAAGGTTACGTTCTTCTACTGTTATTATTGTCTGAGAGAAAAATCGATCGATATTTTAAACAATGATTTTAAATTTTTCATATCTTTCGCGTTTTATAGACTCTGTTGTCTTCCGTGCCGTTATCCTTCTAATCGTGTGTTTTACGTATAACGACAATAAACAAACTGATTTGTGATGTAAAAAAATGAGGTTTCATTTCTCGCCAAACAACATAATATCTTATTATCTATATGTTACCATATGTTTAACTCGGGTGAAAGCACCCATTTCACTCTCGCATTATTAGCGCTCTCACTCCGTTCAAGCGCCAAAACATCTCGAGTGAAATGGGTCACTTTCTCCCCTTGTATAACAATCTACTATTGTTTTAACATTTTTTTATTAAGTATTTCCGCAAACAGAAGACATTTGAAGTATAATAACATTGCGTCATGCTTTCTCCCTCTCATCTAAGCGCGTCGGTGTGCCAGTGTGTGTGTGAGAGAAGGCAACCATGCGAGCTAGAGCCGTCCGAAACGAACCGATCAACGCGCGCGCGTCTCTCTCTGTCTTAGCGACATCTTCGGATCTTTCGCTTCCTGAGCGACGCTTGCCGAACTCAAGTTGCAAATGATGAAGATACGTTTTTAAAGGCGCGTAGCTGTTTGGGTTTCGAAACAGTGCAACATAAATATAAATTAAATATTGGACACCAATCAACTACATTGCTCTGATCCCAAAGTAAGTAGCCAATGCACTTGTGTTATGGAAATCAGACACAACGGTGGTACCACAACACCCAGATCCGAGACAATATAGAAAAGATCGTTTTCTACATTGACCCGACCAGGAATCGAAGTGGGGCGCGTCATTTCAGTTTAAAGTCCGTTCCATTTTGCTCGTCCAATTTTGTAAACAATCTTTACATTCCTTTTAATCAAAATAATTAATTTAAAATTTGATAAACACTAAACTCGCTAACTAAATAGATAATTCATCGTTTTTTACTGAGATATATTTAAATCAAATAGAAAATGAATTTTATTCGCTGGTTTTTTTTAAAAAGTTGTGAAAACATTGTTAACATTATTCGACTAGCAAATAAAAACAGACTTTAGACAAGCTCAAGTCATATAAGTTTGTTTTTAGTGCAAAGTTCAGCACAATGACATGTAACAGCCAAACAAATTCTATTTAAACCCATGTTATAAGCATGCATTTCTAAACTATACATAAATTCGTCACAGACAATACAATAGACTAATTAGAATCATAACCATAGTACCTATAGTTTGGTTTGACTTGATACATATTGAAATTCATCGTATGTCTCAAATCAGTCAACTGTTTTACCACAAAATGTATTTACTCGCAAGCAAGTTTACTATCAAACGAACTGAGAGCTATACCGAACGCTTGCAAAGCGCATAATGGATACCTGAAGTCCATCGTGAAGACATCCTCCGATATCCTGCCGAACTGCATCACCACATAATCCGGTTCCGAGTCGTGCACTATTTGAAAGTTTTTCACACTGGCTTGAGTCACTCTGCCGTGGAAGTTGAGCACATACGATTGGGTCTCATCGCTCCAGACCGGGGTCTTGTTGTGTAGGACAACAATGTCGTCCAGGTTTTGGCTTTTCCACCGTTCTAGGAGGGTTTCGCTGTCGTCTTGAGGCGCTATGGTCACGCGTTGCCGGTCGGGCGTCATTCCTGGGAGGATGACTGTCATTTTGCGAGGCCCTTTGAAGCCTAGCACGTTTGTGTCCTGGAAATGATAATTTAGTGAGTGGAACAGTGAGCTAAGATTTTTCTTAATAGAGTTAGACAGATAATTTTCTAAAAATATAAATACAGAAGAAACAGATAATAGTTTCAAGGGTACAGAATATAGAAGCCAGTTGACTTAAGGGTCAAGTCAACTGACATGTTATTATTTCATTTAAAAGTTTAAGATTAGCAAGTTAGAGGCAGCTTCAAGCTCGCTATTATAGTTCATTTTCTTTATGATGTTCGCTGAGACATTTCTTGACATAACACATTGTTTATAAAATTTAACAAAGCAATGCCTTATTATTATTAAACATTAGATATTTTTTTTAGATCCACTGCGATGATGTAACTTTTTTTTCTCATTAAAAAATCCAAAATGATACATATAAGTTTTTTTAGTTTGTTGTTGTAAGTTGCAACTATAGTGATTGTGAAAGCCTAGTCAGTTTAAAATCGTGTACGTCCGAATAATCGGTACGGTCGTAATAATCAATCATTATAGTGATTGCTGAACACCGCATGAAAACTATTATCGCTTCGATCTTTTAAGGCTTTATTTATTTAAATTAATGGTACTACTTGTGTATGTTTTACAACTGGTTTTCTACTCGGTTTCGAGACAATGATTAGTAAGATAAGAACTAATACGGTCTGCATATGCCCTAAACCGAAAAAAATACCACACCAGGCGTTCTTTAGGATTGGAGACAGGTGTACCTTACCAGTTACTTCGTGAATAGTGACTTACATACATGTAAGTTAGTGTATTAAACAGTGACTTACATAGATAACGTGACTCAGTGACTTACATAGACTACAGCGGCGAGCTCATGCCGGGTCTTGGCGTGGTCATGCTTGCGCCAAGCTTTCCCATTATCGTACACCGTAAAAGCGGTCCCCAGAAGATTAGATCGCAGTTTCCCGGCGAAACTATCTGCCGTCCGCGTCAGCTCAGTCGGATCGGTTGATATGAGGTAGTTGGAGGTCGCTGACTTCTTGCGTTTGCGTCCTGCAGAGTGGTGAACGAGATGAAATATATTTTTTTATACTAATTTTAAGTTTTGCCGAAAATTAGGTAGACCCTCTGTAAGTTGTTGATATGTGAAAGCTTCATTTACTTGCTGTTTGACAAGAGGCCAATTTTAAGGTCGTTACGTTCGTGACGGGAAAGAAAACGAGACAAATTTTTAGGAATATCGATTTATTGAAAACTTACGTGTCTGAGATATGTTTATTTTTCATATTCATCTAAGAATTGATATTTCCAAAACTTCCTGTTTCGTTCAGCGCCCATTAAAAGTGCATAAATAACACTTTATTGGAAACCTGACAATGGTCAGGATTTTTCAAGAGATACGTAATTAATTAGACTACATTAGAATCTTTGTTTTGAGTTTTGACATTTAATATAAAGAACTAATGTATTTTTACTAAGTTTGTTAAAACACCAACCAATTAAACAGTAAGTAGTCTAATCAATATTGTTGAAAGTGTCTACAAATGATTCATTGTTGTCCATTCACAACCATGGTGATTGGTGACGCATGTGTTTAGCTCATTCACCGAACAGACGCCAGCTCATCAGGGTACCCACTTTTGTTGCAAACAAGACCTTATTACAACTGCGTAAGATACCGACAGTGTTTACCTTGACGTGCCATTGTACGTTAACGTAGATGATTAAGTTTTGTCAATAACAAGTCTTTACCATAGCTAAGTACTGTATTCAAATGAGGGTGAAAACTTTGATAAGTAAATTCAACTCATTTAAAATGCAAATGGGTTCATAAATAACTAAAATCTACAGGTAATCGAACTAAAATTACAGTTGCCATGACTATTATAGAGCAGGAAGACCAAGTTTAAGTAGAATTTATTTAAATGGAAGCTTTAAAAACATTCCTTTTCAACTGCTTTCCGTTATGATAGCACAACATTAGTTACGGAATTTTCTTTTGACTGAAAGGAAATTGGTAATTATTTAAACTATCCACTGTACTCAAAAGTGGATGAGGTGAGGTTACCACGGATTTAAGATTCTAAATAGCTGCAGCCCCGCAGCACCTTTTATGGCAAAATTTAATGATCTTAATGAATTTTAATAAAGAACTAACGGCACTAGTGAACTCTTTTTCGCCCCCGCCCCCACTTCCGTTTCAAGGCTACGAATACAACATATAAAAATCATGAAAATCGGTCTACCCGTTTTCTAGTTATAAGTGGTGTAACAAGCACAATTTTTTTTTTATGTATGAAGAAGAAGATAAGATAATAGATATATTTTTAATCCTTAACAGATATTTGACCTCTATCGCACCCGATGTCAGGTGTGGAAAAGGTCTACGGTGGTGCATATCTGCTTAGTAGCAGCCTGTTCACTCTCTCCTTAAATAATAACGACCAAAATAAACACTCACCGGCCAATAAGAAAACTTTCTTCCCATAATCCTTCTCCAGGTGCAGAAAGTACGTGGGATACAGCCCTCTGTCCATGCCTTTGCGATCGCGAGCTATCCTGCATTTATACAACGTGCCGTGTTTCGCTGGAGTCACCACAAACGTTTCCACTGCACCCTCAACTGAGCCTTCTATTTCTGCCGTCTGGAAAAATAATTAATATTATTCACAATAGAAATAGTAAAATTAAAATCTCAAAGGTCTGTCTGTACATACGGGTGTTCGAGAAAAGCTACTGTATTTTGTGTTTTCCTTTTTGATACAAATCTCTCTTTTGGATACATAAGTAACAAAAGATGGACAACTCCTTCTGTGTAATGTCATTTTGAAATGTAATGATAAATATTAAACAGTAGTTTACGTGTCTACTCTATAAGTGGCAATTATTTAATGTAGCAGTAAACCAAAATCGAAACGTTAATGATTAAGAGGAAAAATACAATAATAATGAAGGTTTTGGTTGACACATCGATAATTCAATAACAATCATGTGGTTATGTTATTCTGTAGTTACCTACAAAACATATAGTAAAATTATTATTATGTATCAATAAGTTGTAAGCAAAAACTCCGTTATCAAACTGATGGCTTTAGGTTGGCTTTGCAAGTGGGTTAATTACATTTCAGCTACCTGTATACAGGACCAGATAACACTGAGTTTGAGCCTAAGTAATCGAATATGTACCTAACGAAGGATGCCTTGATAACTTTACTCAGATTCCATATAATTTGTCACGTCGCGTTTTCAGCTTTTACGGCATTCTCTAGAAGA
Organism: Pyrausta purpuralis; assembly: GCA_963924145.1. Taxonomy (NCBI): domain Eukaryota; kingdom Metazoa; phylum Arthropoda; class Insecta; order Lepidoptera; family Crambidae; genus Pyrausta; species Pyrausta purpuralis. The sequence goes on from CAWUPE010000792.1 coordinate 23,684, forward strand.
ATGATGAAGGAAAAGAAATGGGAAGATACATAGAAGACCTAAGGTAACAGTCACAGCCCTGCCAATGAGTAGCTCAAGTGGCACAGGGCACAAAGGGCGAAGAACTGATGGTCGTTTGGGCAGATGAGAAAAGTCCTAATTTGGAGACCCTTGTGTAGTACATGTACTATGTACTATTTGGAAGTAGTTCATTGATGTGACCGAGAACTAACTATTGTTTTATGGTCTTTCAAATCGGTCTTTAGTACAGTTCAGATAAGCAAATCGGCTCGCGAGAGCAGAGTGAGAACGAATAATTAGAGGGTCAGAGCAGAGCGAGTTGAAAGATTACATACGCGTGTGTGCGAGCGTGATGAAAGATATACTAGATTGAGCGAGAACGAGACACGCGTTTGCCTGAGCGTGACGGAAGATGTACTAGTTAAGGAAGAACGAGACAGATGCGTGTGCTTGAGCGCGATAGAAAATGTACTACTTCTACTAGATTGAACGACACATACGTACGCCCATATTCTCTGTGTACGACCGGACGACTTATGTCCGAGTAATCGGTGAACTATTGAACTAATAGTACTAGAAGACCGAACTAGGTCCTTCCAATAGTTCTACTAGTTCGGAGTGCTCTGTTCAGTGTCCGAAAAGAACAAGACTAAACGCTACCAACCTGACTCGGCGACAGGTCACGTCGCGGCGCCCCTCGCTGTTGTAACGGCGCCACGGCTGCGTCTGCGCATACGTCATCGGCGCTCGCGTCGCGTCCCACGCTACAAACAGGCACGCTCTCCTCCTCTTCCTCTCCACTCCCTGAACCATCGCCGACCGTGAGGACCTCTATTTGATTGCCTAGATCTGGAACGTCAAAAATAATTAGATAAAGTCAGGAGGAGAAGCGCCCAAGTTTCCAAATGTATTTCGTAATTAACAGACTTACATGTACTGAGTTAATGTGGTATTTGTACATTAGTCACGTAATAGCAAATTATACAGGGTATTGTAATTGTTTTATTCAATAATATCCAACTCAGGGATGATAATATGAGTTATGCTTATTAAAAAAAGCAGGAAAACCTTTTAAAAATATGAAAATAAACGAATGGTGGTCACAGTTCGCGCGTAGATAGCTTGTGTGTGTCTACATATTCATAGTGTATGAGCTATGTATGATGTTGATGTCGTGCGAAATCTTTTCGTCTTGTAACAGTTTATGTAACTAGCGAGACTGGGACGAGATGACACACGCGATCACACAGGTATTCCGCATTATCGATATTTCATAGGGTAGAGGTACTTGCGTGACGCGCCGCAGTAAACCCCGCGAGTCTGAATTCACGCGAAACAAATCACGCAGTTTCAACGTAAAATATCGAAACGTAAAGTATTTCATACCAAATATGCAAAAATAAAGTCTGGCATACAGTAAATATTTGTCATACTTTTTTTTGCATTGGGTATAAATTGAAATCATGTATATAAAAAATCTCTCGGGCCTAATTTTGATTTCTTAATAAGTATATTTGTACATGTTACCGGTCAACTTAGTTTGGCCCAGTCTATGTATGCTAGTTAATCCTATCGCGTATAGGTCAAACTAGTTTAACCTAGGCCAAACTAGACGCGAGGTCTCTCGCGTCTACAACCATCCCACTTTACAACCATCTAACCACTTGTACAGGTGTAACTCCTAACAAAAGTTGATGTGAGGTGCAAGCAATTTTCAGTCTGAAAATGTGAAGGCGCCAATGAACTCAATTGCACAGAAGATCCTCAAAATATGCATATTTCAAAGTAATATGTGGTTTGCACAGCTTGATATCAGTTCCCTCTCAACATAGTCATACTCGATTGTTTCATTCAGAAGGTACCTAGATGAATAATACATGTCACCACAAGTATTGTTCACTAAACATTGTGGTCACACACAATCACTGAAAAACATTTATTTTATTAACACAGTCTGTTTTCATTATAAGACAATGGAGTAGGCCATTGACGTTTCTGGGAGTAGCCAACACATTTGGCTACTTTAGTGGCAAAATACTCGGAAATTTGTTTATCTTGAACCTGTTTGTATTCCTACTTATGATTTATCACTCACTCAATAAAGGATTATTATTATTTTATGTGACAAGTTTATAATGAGTAAGTTCAATAGATAAAACTAAAACAATCAAAGCATTATTATTAAACAGGCAAGGTAAGGAATGAGGTTTGATGTCAAATGACAAGATAACAACATTAATATATTGAATAAACTATATCAATAAAACATGCCACACAACACTTAGAAAAATGATATTAATTAAAAAAGGAGATTACACAGAGACATTTATAATTGGAATTATATCATCTTAATTGGAAAGCTTGAAATCAAAGAAGTACTCCAATATTGATTGTGTGTTGATACTCCTAGTGTAAACATCTTTGTGGTGTTAAAGAGAAAACCAATACATTATGTATGGTTTACTCCACCCTGAGCTACTCACCATCATAGGTTGATATTCTATTCGTTTGCAGTGGTATAACCTGGTCCGGGTTGACTGGCGACATAAGAAATTGCATCGGACCATCATAGCCTGTTATGAAAATAAAAAAGCGCATAAAAAAATTAAATGCACCAACAACATGAATCATGCATACAAAAACTAAACATAAAAGTATGTTCAGGCTGCAGCAGACTGAGATAACGTACCATGGAGCTCCCTAGAGCGACTGCCAGATATCGGCCGCTTAGCAGAACCGACCCTGAGATCGTTAGCCTGAACCATTCCAGAATTCTGCCGTTTTTGTTTCATCTTTTGCTCCATCAACTGACGCTACAAATAAAACACCACATCAATATTCAGTGACTCACATAGATGTATCCGATAGGGTGAAATATAAATTACTTTTCACGAAATTAGTTTACAACGAAAACTCACTTGCTGTTCGATCTTGTGATCGCGAACATTAATTGAAGCCATGGTCGCAGAAGGTGCCTACTTTGTACAATATTTACACTACCACTCGGCACAGTTATTAATTTTTTCATAAAACTTTCATCTCAAAATTTAAATAGAATAATTGGCATTTTGTAAGCTCATTTTTGTTTATAAATCATCTTGCCTACCGTTGCCCCGAAAAATAATGTTGCCATTATACAAAATGTCACCTTACGTGAATGGTAGATTTTAGTTAATTTAAATTATTAACATTATTATTAACCTGTACTGTATATATAAGTGCGAGGAATGTGTGCAGTCGATTGGAAATTATTGTCAACCTAATGTACGTACCTACAGTTCGTGCACTGTTCGCCTTTTCAGCGTCAATAGTCACTTCTGACAATGTCACTTGTCTTATAGTTTGTGTCCGTCTGAGATGCTAAAAACTAGTTTTGTCATTGTAACAGATAAATGGTTTTGTCTCATTATTTCATACTTTCAATTTTGTTATTTTAAAAGGGAACCATAATCTTATTATAAGGCAAACTTAATCATAATTTACAGGACATTATTACGCATTAATTTTCTTAAATACATACTGAACCCTTCGTGTGCGAGTCCAACTAGCACTTGACCGTTATGTTTTCCTATTACAGGAAATTATTCATAGCTGAATCGCAAATTGTGATTGAACTTATCTTAACTAAAATAGAGTCTATATTTTTACAAAATACGAAAAGTTCTCCCATATAAAACATAAATACTTTTTATAACATTATAAGAAGTAATTGGGTTGGATGGGTTGTGTGCTCTCTGCTGTTAAATTGTCACATCTGGCACTTATTTTCCTAAATATTTTCTTCTTTCGGTTGTTAATAAAAGCAACTTCGACTCCTTACTATGGCTCAAACATAATGCATTCATTGATTCTCTTCTATCAATCAATATCACTTTGTGAGTATGGCTACATTACTAAAGAGGACTTCAGTGTCAGATTATTTCGTCATTTCGTTACACACTAGCGGTCCCCCGCGTCTGCTTCCGCGCGATTTGACTTTACTCCTTCCCCTCCCGTTGCAGATGTTTTCTGAACCTTCCTCGATAAATAAATAAATACAAAATAAATTTTCAAATCGGTTTATTATTTCCTAAGATTAGAGCGTACAAACATACACACTTTTCAGCTTTATAATATTAGTATAGGTACTCTGTCATGACCGCGCATTTATCAACTCGAACTGTTTTATATAGTGTGAGGAAATATAATTAGGCAACAAAACTACGTGAGAACTGTAAGCTAGCTAGTTCTTATAATAGGTGTAACCTTTTTATTGGGCCCTGCCTATTTGGCACGTAGCATTTGTTTTCACTTCTCAGAGTAGGTACGTAGGATAAAAAGTAAACATATTGCAATTGGTATTCATTGGCTAATAACAAAAAGAACAGTTAATACACAATAAAGGAATGAATAGAAATTGCTTTGCAATAAAAACTTGTCTGAATTGCCAATAACACAACCTTTATTTCCTCAAATGATTCTGTATTATTTTGATGTCTCGATTGCTCATGATAACTTTTGGCAACATCACAATCAAAGTCTCGTTAAGCTTAATTCTGTCTGTAGACACATAATAAGTTATGAAATGTGAATGCAAGATAGGCAGTAGACTGGACGTTCATGAAAAAGTAAATACCAATTGTTACAACCACAGGTTACAACTCAGAAATAAATGTACAACAGTTTTTTTTAACATGCCAATTCAACTGACTGATTCCAGTCTAATAGTAGGAGGACAAAAAATTCAGACCTAAATAATACATAAGTATGTGTATGTTTCATCCTTGATGATTCCATTGTCGATTATTCGATGGTCACACAGACTAGCGCCGATATCAGCTCTGTAACTACAATAATACACGTCTCGATTCAATGTCAGACGAGCAATTTTTCAATTACTAACAGCAATTTGCAGTCATGTCTATAGGAAACCTCTGAAACTTCTAACAACCTGAGAAGTTTTACGTTGTCTTTTCTTTGTCTTATTTAGGTAATATTCCTTCATGTAAAGACAAAAAGAATAAAAACCGACTTTAAAAATAATAAAATGCTATCACTTTGACCAAACATCAACCAGATCAGAGCACTGACTCCAAACAGAAATTGCCTAAAATGGCTTCCTTTCCTTTCAAAGGTCAAGAGTTTACTTCAGACTTTTGAGTGCATTTTTGTCTTGAAGTCGGTTTTATGGTCAGGGTTTTTTTTTCGAATCGGTCTAAAAATAACTGAGATATGAGGTAACATAGATACAAAAAAAACATACAGTCAAATTGATAACCTCCTCCTTTTTTGAAGTCGAATAAAAATTGTAGTAAAAGATTTCTATTTTAAAATGGTTACAGTTTTAAAACAAGATGACTCATAAAAGAAGTACGATCATCTCATAAAAGGAGTTGTTTAGCTTGAGTCGTTAAACGACTCTTATTTCGAAAGTAGCTTCTAATTTAAAACACATAGATGAAAAGCTTCCATTCAAAACCGTCCGAGTTAATTTGGTCGTTGCTAAAAGAGTTGCGGGGACAGTAGTGAATAATAGACGAGGCTTGGTGCATTGAATAAAACATGAACACGCCCACAACAGACCATTTTTTCTGGCTAACCATTTTTCAAGTTAATGAGTTAAACCAACAACGGTTTGTTAAAAAGATTTTCAAGTCGGTCTGTATTTACTGAAGGTGCCTGGGTAAAGATAAAAATTCCGCAGAATATTGTAAGAGAGTCGAGTTCAGGATATTTGCATCGATATCCAGTTTCAACCCACTCCGCTTACGGTATTATGTCTGTTGCGCATAAATCCGCATATTATTTCGTATCACAACAAGTTTGTTTCCGTAATTGAAGTTGAAACATACGTGTGTGCATTAAAATGGTTAGCACGGGAAGTAGAAGAGGAAACGAGTTCGTATCGCGAGTATTTTCCCATAATAGAAACGTACTATTTAGCGATCTATTGATTAGCCTTCCTTGTCTTCTTGTCTGCGCGGAGTTGAGCGACGTCATGAGAGCAATTACGAATCGCGTAGAGGATTGGAAACACTCAACCAGAAGCACTATTTATTACCTATATTAAGTGAAACCTCAGTTAGCGCCGTGTGTATGTTCTGTCTACCTTTATCCAGGCTTATCTCTTCAGAACAAATGTCCCACAATTAGCTGCGATATCGTCGTAAACATTAGCAATTGTGACGACACGCCATTTATCATATTACGTTTATTGTGATGAAGACAATCCATATACATCAAGGAAAGTCCCGCCCACGCGCCGATTGCCATCGGCTCGAAACTTGTTTCTTAAATGGCGAGTTAGTTTCACTTTTTTGCAACATCGAAAAAGTTATATACTAATTGAGATTTCAACGGTAGTGCGCACATATGCGTTGAGAAAATTTTAGGTGTTTAGAGCCGATGAAATGCAACATCATGTGCGGTAGGCAGGATGACGTAACGAAATTATAGCTGCGGCATGAGGAAGTAAATTGATGGATGTAAAAACTAGCTGTCGACTGTAATCAACACATGCCGATGAAAGTTCTAAAAAGTCAATAGAGACTGCTATAGGCGGTGTGAGCGAGCGCATTGATCCATTAAGAGGTTTTGTTGCATTGCGTTTCTAGATCTGTGGAATAATTTCACCTTCGTCTTATTTTGGAAAGAAATAAATGAGGCGTAGGTGCTTTGCCATAATAGGACACCGCCATTGTTCCACATTGTAAATGAAAGCGAAACTTCTTTCTGTTTAAGCCGAAGACTTTATTTAGGCTGTTTATAAGCATGTGGGACGATGTAGGAAGGGCATCACGATAAGGCCGCACCGTGCATGGATAAGTAGCGCAATGAATCGTAATAATGTTCGTCTTGCCGCTTTCTTTCCATAAATTATGACCGTCGTGATGATTGCTGGTAAACTAGATAAGAAGTTACATTAGGAGAAATAAAGTACTGATTTTATTATCTAATCATTCTATCGCAGTATGTCGTCTATGTATTTTGATTCAACACTTTTATATAGTAACATAAGTTTGTGATTTCTTAAATGCAGATAGGTAGTTTAAGAGTCAAGTAAGAACTACAAATACATATTAAGACAATACCTTTCTTAATGACTGACATTAAGCAATACCTTTCTCAATGACTTACGACCTATATAAACAACGCCTCACGTGTAGTTGCACAGTCAAGTTCCTGAGCAAACCCGGCCACGAGGCCACAATGCATACCAATCACAAATCGGTCACCAATTTGGGAAGCAATTACTACAATGGCGTCGCGAACTGAATTTCCTACTCTTTATTTTGCATCGCTCCATAACTGTGATTTATGCAGTACCCAAACTCCTCCTTATTACATGTGCAGCAAGACGGAAACTCGTGCGAAGCTATGTCATCAGGTTTTAGATGCGATTTTTTGAAATGGGTTTGTTCACCTCATCCATTCGGTTATCTGCCGCGGCCATCTTACTAAAATTGGAACTGATGTAACTCGTGAATACCACAACGTAATTTGGATTAGGCTTGCTCATCTAATCGCGTAATATAATAAATTTGAAATAGATTTATGTTCTTTATAGAAGCAATAGGCTGAAATTGTTTGGAGCCAAACTATTGAGTTGGTTCTATGTTACATCCGACTGTTTGCACAGATGATGGTCTTCGTTTTTAAGGTTCCGTAGCCGAATGGCAAAAAACGGAACCCTTATAGTTTCGTCAAGTCTGTCTGTCTGTCTGTCTGTCCGTCCGTATGTCACAGCCATTTTATTCTGTAACTATAAGCATAACACTGTTGAAATTTGGTAGGAAGATGTATCCAGTTAACCGCTTACCGATTCTCATACAAAAAATAAAAAATAATGTGATTTAAGGGGGGCTAAACAAAAAAACATTTTTTTTATTAAAACTATGAGTGGTGTCTATGGATAGGTCTAAAACCATTTTTGTTTAAAGTCTAACGTTTCGTAGCTAGACGCTTCCAAAGTGGTAAAATGGGCGTCCCCTCCCATCTAACTTCTGAACCAAGCAAGTGTGAATTTTGAAAAAAATATGTGATGTAGATCGTAACATATTATTTTAACAAAAATTGGTTCGGACGAGATCGAACGAGAAGTTTTTGAGATATAGCACATTTTCAACAACCGCAAACATAACTTTGTACTTCATACAAACACTATGAAAAACAAAGTTATATTTGCAGTCAACAAAATATTGTGGTATTTTACTAAGTAGAAGTAAGTGGATTGCCTTGTTCAGTTAAAGTTGGCACGGAACCCTCAGTGCGCGAGTCCGACTCGCACTTGGCCGGTTTTTTTATATTTCCTTCCGGCACAGTTTACAAACTTTATCTACTCTGTCCAATGTGCACTATATTTTCTAAGATTCCTGGGTTTCATCGGAGACTGGGATTCCTTCAAGTAGCAACTAGAAAAGCTAGTTTGTATAGATTAAGAATAGTCCTATCCGTTACTGGTGTTATAGTTTAACCAGCCTTTTCCATGTGTTTATTATTGAAACCCTGTGCTTTGTTTCAGATGAAGTCCCCGCGATGCCAGACAAGCACAAATTCGACTCGCGCACATTCGTCAAACCTAAAAAACGCGTCACAAGACCAAGCATCCAGAGCATCGTTGAAGTTCCATCAAACAACGCGTCGCCAAACAACTCTCTCCACCAGTCCTCCAACAAGTACCTCACTTACAACAAGTACAGCATGCCTTTGGGGCCGATCAGCCCCATGTTGAGGCTGAAGACCTTCAATGTTGATGCGAATACGGAGAACAGTTCAGCGATTAAAGAGTATGCAATGAAGAGGCGGAGTTTGGTGCAAGATGACGATCCTCAGGTATCAGGTATCAGACAAATTCCAGTCCACAATGTCCACTTTGTTCTATTAGGTAGAATTTACATGACTGTGTGGTAGTTAATGTATGTATTGATATTTATCTATTTAAATTCCATCATGTGTTGGGAATTCATATTATTTCATATTCCGTTGATTCCGAGTTTTGGTGGAATATGGGAAGCTACTGTCAAATGTAGTATTGTTTGGGGGGTTAATAAATCAAGAAACATAACTAAGAAAAACGCAATTGCTTAAAATATGTCGTTTTTTGTGTAAATTTCTACACTGACAATAACAGCCGGTTTCTGAATTGAGCATTTGACGTTGAGAACAACTTAAGCTCGACTTAAGTATGTCTTAAAAGTATTTCTGTTTTTGAATTAAGTTTAAGTGTAATTTGAGTATTTGAGGTTGAGAATTCTCAACTTTGACATCAACTAGTGCTTAACACGAAATTTTCGTTGCACAACACAACTGACAGTACTCAAAGCCTGCTCACTGTGAACTTAAGCGTCTGAAAGCTAAGCAACCCAATGAGGGTACTTAAGTCCCACTTAAATTCAAATTTGCGACTATTTGCTGTGAGTGTAAAAGATTAACTACAGCATGTAATAAGGAAGTGCAGGCAAAACGCTATTAAAATTCAGACAAAGTTATATTAATCACAAATATACGAAGGTGAAAACAAGTAACAGTAAAAAGGATCGGCACACTGGATGTATTTCTACTTTGAGATAGAGGTCAATCGTCGAATCCAAATCTGCTAGGCAGCGTTCAGGAAACTGCGCAAGAGCGTCTTCTCGTCTGAATTACCTCAGGGTCTGAAGACGAAAGTCTTCAACCAGTGTGTGTTACCAGTGATGACATACGTATCTGAAACGTGGTCTATGAGCCTCATAAAGGAGCTCAAAATCACACAACGAGCGATGGAGAGGGCTATGCTCGATGTTTCTCTATGAGATCGAATCAGAAACGAGGGGATACGAAGAATAACTAAGGTAACGGACATATCCCTACGAATTAGTAAGCTCAAGTGGCAGTGGACAGGGCACATAGCGCGAAGAAATGATGGCCGTTGGGGCAAAAAAGTTGTAGATTCGGAGGAGGAGTGAGGAGACCTTTCGATCAAAAGTGCATCGAGGGATGTCCACCGACAAGATGGACGAACGACCTTGTTAAGATCGCGGAATCACACTGGATGCAGACCGTTTGTGATCGGTCGTAGTGGAAAATCGTGGGGGAGGCCTATGTTCAGCAGTGAACGTCTGATAATGATGATGATAATGAGTGTATTTCGAAGTTCTTCAAATTATAAACTTTTCAATCATCAAACATTGCAGGAAATCAAACTTTATCAAGTTTGAGTATGACATTGACTGACACTGATTGATTGACAAAAGACATTCCGTTCTCGGCAGTCGTTTACAATTTAATTTTATTAAAGATATATAATAGTGACAATTTAACTTGAAATCTTATTTGCAATCTGATGCTCATAGGAATATATAACTGACATAATGAAATCCAGAATTTATTAATGCCATGTATAAATACAAACTGGTAAAAATCGGTTGTTTTTACTTGTAACGGAACGTTGTATAATCAAGGACAAAACTCAGTTGAATATGGTTTGAGACAATCTTAAATTGACGAATGAAACGTAGAAAACTTAAGTATTCATCAACTATTTGAGCAGATCTCAACAGATTTTCACTCAAATGCTCAAATCAGAAACCGGCTGTAAGTGTTTTACACTTAAGTGACACACTAATGCCTGGACCACTTGGAAACTAAAATTGATAGCACACAGCCGGTTTCTGAATTGAGCATTTGACGTTGAAAACAACTTAAGCTCGACTTAAGTATGACTCAAAAGTATTTCTGTTTCTAAATTAAGTTTAAGTGTAATTTGAGCATTTGAGGTTGAGAATTCTCAACTTTGACATCAGCTAGTGCTTAACTCGAAATTTGCGTTGCACAACACTACTGACAGTACTCAAAGCCTGCTCACTGTGAACTTAAGCGTCTGACAGCTAAGCAACCCAATGAGGGTACTTAAGTCCTACTTAAATTCAAATTTGGGACTATTTGCGAATTTTGCGACCAGCTTAATTGGGAAAGGCTATAGCTGTAATAAATCAAGCTCCAACAGGTGATGAGGAAGTGCAGACAAAACGCTATAATAATACAAAGTTAAATTAATCTCAAAATATACTATAATTCAAACAAAGTTATATTAATTACAAAAATACAAAGGTGATTTCAAATAGAAGGTAAAAAGGATTGGCACACTGGTAAGGGTATGCGATCCGGTCCATAAAAGATTGCCTGCATCCGGTCGATTTTGTTAGCCTCTTCCAACTCCTTCTTTAAAATCTTTACCTGCAAATCTTGTTTTTTTTTATCCAAAGTATATTTTTCTTAATAATTTCACTGTGTTATTTTTAAAATCAGGTTTGAAATGGTGTTTTTTATTATTTTTCACCACTATAATTTTCCTTCTCTTCCTGTATGTAGTTGAGACATCTTTTTTTCTTTGTGGTTTCCATTTCATAAATTTTGAAACTATTTCTACTTTGAGAACGAGGTCAATCGTCGGATCCTAATCTGCTGGGCAGCGTTCAGGAAACTGCGCAAGAGCGTCTTCTCGTCTGAATTACCTCAGTGTCTGAATACGAAAGTATTTAACCAGTTTGTGTTACCAGTGATGTCATACGGATCCGAAACGTGGTCTCTAACTATGGGCTTCATAAAGAAGCTCAAAATCACACAACGAGAGATGGAGAGGGATATGCTGGATGTTTCTCTACGAGATCGAATCAGACGATACAGAGATACGTAGAAGAACTAAGGTAACGGACATATCCCTACGAATTAGTAAGCTCAAGTGGCAGTGGGCAGGGCACATAGCGCGAAGAACTGATGGCCGCTGGGGCAGAAAGTTGAAAGTTCTAGATTGGAGACCTTTCGATCAAAAGCGCAGCGTGGGATTTCCACCGATAAGATGGTCGAACGACCTTGTTAAGATCGCGGGATCACACTGGATGCAGCCCGCTTGTGATCGGCCGCAGTGGAAAACTGTGGGGTAGGTCTATGTTCAGTTCAGCAGTGAACGTCCTTTGGCTGATAATGATGATGATGAATGTATTTCGAAGTTCTTCAACTAATAAACTTTTCAATCATAAACATTGCAGGAAATCAAACCAAACATTATCAAGTTTGAGTATGACATTGACATACATTGATTGATTGACAAAAGAGATTCCGTTCTCGGCAATTGTTCGCAATTTAATTTTAAGAATTTAATCAAAATGTAGAATAGTGCCTATTTAACTTAAAATCTTATTCGCAAACTAATGCTTTTAGGGATATATTAGTGACATAATGAAATCCAGGATTTATTAATGCCTATAATGAAACCAAATCTCTTTTTAAATAAAAACCGGTAAAAATCAGTTGTTTTTACTTGTAACGGAACGTTGCAGTATAATCAAGGATAAATCTCAGTTGAATGTGGTTTGAGACAATCTAAAATTTACGAATGAAACGTAGGAAACTTAAGTACTCATCAACTATTTGAGCAGATCTCAACAGATTTTCACTCAAATGCTCAAATCAGAAACCGGCTGATAAATACATTTAAAAATCATACAGATCGATTTGATATCCTCCTTTTATTAATTCTGTTAAATAAGGCGTCCTTCAAACAAAATAAGACGCGAGGTGCACGCAATTTTGGCTCTTATAGTGGTTAGGCGGCGATGGCATATCTGTTATTATTACTTTATAAAGACACGCACATTGTATGTTATTTATTAGTATCATCATTATTATGGATGGAGATAAATATCCTATCTTATCAGTGTTAGGAAATAAGTTGGTGTAAAATTTAAAATAGAAAAGTATGTAATTATACATAAAATAATAAGAATATTGGTCCACTACATTCGGAAAGTATTAAGTATCGAAATAAGTGTTAGGTATTTGGAATATTTAAGTCAATGTCTAGCTAGACCTTATCTCATTTCTAAGGGACTGTAACAGGATCATCCACTTATATTATTCATTTTGTGAAGTCGACAATATCTGTGCTCCTGTAACCGTCCTTAAGTTACTTAAGCCCATTATTTTACTAACTGGAGTGACAAGGACAACTTTATCACATTGTTGATAAAGAACGCATGTTACTTGCCCCCGCATACACCCAGGCGCAATGATATTTCGGCTGACATTACATAATTTTTAAAATACATAAAAAATGAATTTTGGTGTATCGTGCCTTTGTAAGCATAGGTTAAATGTTTGTGCCTTTTATTTTCATGTCAACTATGTATTTTGTACCTGAAGCTTTTCTTATATATGCTATACTAGCCCCCTTATAAACAACAACACTAAAGTTTACACCTTTGATATCTTGATACTTGTTAGTAAAATGTGTTTGAAAATGCATTCTTTAGGAGCTGCATAATAGTAATTAGGTGGATGTATAATATAATATCTAGTTAGATACCTACTATGGTAATATGTGTAGTAACTACATACAATATTAAAGGACATTGATGTTTATTACACCACAACAAACACCTAATAACTTGCTAAAATCTATTTGTATGTAAAAAATTGCACAAAATATTTTCCTGAAATATTCAATGTTATACTGAATACATTAATGAAAAAGCCAACACACATTCTCTCTATACAGTACAAACTTATTTGCTGTTATTATTATTATTACTGTCTTGTAATTCTACTTATAATTTGAATTACTTTTGGGGATACATATTTCATATTAAATATGTGTATATCAAAGTTCATATTGGGTTATTTGCTGTAGTATTTTCCATTTATGTAAAAAAACATAGTGAATTCTATTGTAAATATTTATCTAATAAAATAAATGTTTTATGTAAAAAAAAAATACGTGAAAGCACTGTATTTATATAAAGTCCATTTACAAAGTGAATTAGTCCAAAATTGTGTTATTAATAAAAACATTGAGGCTATCTTATTCAACATTTGTCGGTTAATCAGTGTCATTTTACATTCCAAATGTATTGATGGAAATCATGGTTTGTTTTGAATAAAATATTTTAAACAAATTTTTGGAAATTTATTTTCATTTCACTTCAACTAATACCTAACTGATATGGTAATATCATTTAAAAATTAATCCTGTGATTTTAGATTGCATTCATTAGTTAACATGGTAGTGAAAAGTCTTAGGTCAGACCACTAGGTACAGAGGCAGGACCACTCAAGCAGAGTCTACAGCATGAAGCGGCCAATGATAACTCCTCAAGCAGTTTACTACACAAGAAGTTGGCAATTTCAAATCAGTAGCATCATGACTTTAGAAGAGGAATGAAGATCTCGGGCAGAGGTAACTTTGTGAGTAGAGACGGCGACTGAGCAGTCAGTGTATGCCTGGTAACTGCTTGATGAAATTTCACCGTGCTGCCAACGGCCCAAAGCAGATGCAACTACTTAAGCCGTTCATACGTAGAAGTCTGTTTACCATGCAGTTGTAGCTTTAAACAGTCAATCTCAACTGCTACAAGTAGACTGTGTATGGCAGCCGAGATATTTCTAGTTGAGGTACATAATTATATTAGGTATAAACTTGTGAGGAAAATTAACTTAGGGTGATATTTAAGTTTTACTTGAGTTGGGACCTAAATTAATTACATAATATGAAAAAAAAAATACCTACTTCCTGTCTCAGTTCCTGATGACTAGTAGTGGAATAAGCAAAATAAATATTGTTGCATTAAAAGTTATGCAGAAACTCTCACCATCAGTAGTAGATAGCAGTATAGGTGAGATAAGTTAGGCGATTTATAGGGTAGGACTGTAGCAAAAGGTGTGCAAGGCGTTTGGGACTTAAAACTTGAAGTTTAGGGTTTTATCACATGAAGGGGTTACAAATATAAGAAATCTACACAAACCAGTATAATGTGGAAATCAAATCAGCTTCCTTGAACTCAGTGAATGTGTGTCAAATGATTTCGAAGTTGTGTGTTCTTACAATAAATAAGGCACAAGTCAAAAAAATAAAAGAGGTTATGGATTTTAGGTTTTTTATTATAGGCTTACATGTAAAACTTATTCTGTCTTGGCTGCTGCAGCTTTAGGTTTTTTGGCCTTGATGGGCCTTTGAGACCTGAGGATGGCAGAAGCACGACGGAGGGTGGCCTTAGTGAGGTCGGTGCGGTAGTGGTTGGCTTTGAGCAGCCTCTTTACCTTGAAGAGAGACCTCCTAGCTCCAGCTTTGAATGGACGCCTTACGGTGTTCTTAGCGGGCTTGTGAGTCGCCTTAGCCTTCTTATAAACCACTGTGAATCCTTTCCTGTCTGGGTTCTCAACCACGCTGACGGCTTTCTTGTGGATCAAGCCATTGTATCTGTACGAGTTGAGGTTAGTCACATTGTTGGGCTCCTTGCTGAATGGCTTTTTGATGTTCTTCTTTTTGACGATGAAGGCGTTGTTGTTGCGGATGATCATCCAATTGAGATGAGACGACATTTTTGTAGTTTTTACCGAAAAACTACACTCAATACAACGTGCTCAAGACGTGTCCGTAGACAAAAAGGAAAAGTAATATTATATTGTCTATGAAATTGAGTGTCGAAAAAGTGACGTGACGTTTAAAAGTTGCGACAGTTTAGAATAAATCTCCAATAATTTAAAGAGGTTATTATTTTCACCTGTTTGACTTTCAAGCACCATGAGTATAGTATTGTGTATGTATTTGTATGTTTGTGAGTCCTCAGATTACTCGAAAACGAAATGATTTTCTTCAGTTCAATCAAATATATTCTACTTTGAGGAGCAGTGTAAGTTTCATAAGAACTATTTTTTTTCAGGTAATAATAACAAAAAACCGGCTAAGTGCGAGTCAGACTCGCGCTGAGGGTTCTGTGCCAACTTTAACTAAATTAGGATTCCACTTAAGCTAAGTGGCTAGACTTCCACTTAGCCAAAATACTATTATATCTATTTTTTGACAGCAAAAATAACTTTGTTTTACATAGTATTTGTATAAAGGACAAAAATATTTTTGAAGTTGTTGAAACTGTGCTAAATCTCAAAAAACTATGAGTTCGATCTTGTTCAAACCAATTTTCGTTGAAAGTATTTGTAAAGCATTACAATGTGCATTTTTAACTTGCTTCTTTTAAAAGTTAGAGGGGTAATTTTACTGTAGTTTCATGTATGGAAGCCCCCTAAAAGGTATTTTTTGGATGGGAATCGTAAAGCAGTTAACAGGATACATCTTCTTAACATATTTCATGTGTCTAATTCTAATAGTTTCATAATAAAGTGGTTGTGACGTACGGATGGACAGAAGGGCAGACTTGACGGAACTATAAGGTCCGGTTTCGTTTTTGCCATTCGGCTACGGAACCATATAAATCAGAAAATAAGTAATTCTTTTGAATGAGTATGTTTCAGTATATTCTGCCGAGATAACGAATGGTACCACATTCGACTTCGTGTTGGAAATAAAAAAACGATTTACCGTTCCTCTTGTGCTTCTACCCACTCTTAAACTTGACAAAAGAACATTGGTAGAATAAGTATACAGACGGTAAGACTTTACAGGTCGCTTAAGCCGAGCACTTTAATACAGCTTGTCGAAAATATTTTATCAACCGTTCTCTTAAATACAAAACCAAACTTACATAGCTTAGCCATCAAGCTTTCGAAATATTGTTCTCCCATTTCGAAGCCAAAAATTGTTTTGGCTAATGTTATTTAATACTTTTTGGGCAAAATGTTAAAGTCAACTCTCTTGATGGTGGTGATTCTCTGATCAAACATGAAACGACTTTAGGGCAGGCTACGGCTACTTTTGCTAAATACTATAGAATCATTATTTGCTTGAACTAACTCAGACTATGACTTAGTGGTGCAGCTGGCAACATCATGTCGTCAAAGTCATAAGTAAAAAAATGGTTTATTCAATTTAGGACACTAAATGCCACTTAAGAACGTCAATAATTAGTTTATATCAATCAATTATGGTCTATATGGGGCCAAAACATGTCTCCTCAGCCTTTGGGCCCTAGCGCGACTAGCGCTTCGAGACAAGACACAGACAATCTGGCAAGTACTACTAAGAAGAAACGCCGGAACAAACTCAGTCACCACTAGCTGCCACGAAATGATACAAATCAATATAAACAGGTAGGTACATCAGTTTGGTGCAGGCTGGACTGTCCATACATTCTCGTCATTTAGTCTTGAATTTTATAATACCCCTTCGACATCACGGTAGTTTTGACATGTAACTTAAATTTATTAATAGGTAGTTCGATAACATTATTAGGATTATTGAAAAAAAATACAGAATTTCCCAAGAATGAATTAATTGTTTTGGCTAAACTGAAGTATGGAATGAGAAGTTTTATTATTTGTGTTATACGAATGAATATCACTCTTTTTCATAAAAATATTTAAATTTTTGCGTACGTACAAATACGATAATATCAAATATGAATTGAGAAGCGACAGTGAGGATATTAATTTCTTTAAAGAATTCTCTCAAGAATCCGCGGGGACTAAGTTTGTAAATGGCACAAATGGCTCTGTTCTGTAAAATAAAGATGTTATCGATGTCCGCAGTAGAACCACACAAGAGTAGACCATAAGACATTATACTATGAAAGTAACTAAAATACACAAGCCTTGCTGTTTCAACATCAGTCAAATGTCTAATTTTTCTAACCGCAAAGGCGGATGAAGCGAGTCTCCCAGCCAGATCGTCAACATGTGGTCCCCACTGCAATTTCGGATCCCATGTAATGCCCAGAAAAATAGTAGAGTTTAATAGATCAAATTTTTCATCATTGAGAAGCATTTCTGTGTTAGCTTGATTCACGTTAGGCATCGTGAATTTAATACTTTTAGTCTTTTTCTGTAATAAGAAGCAAGTTATTGCTAGTGAACCAATTAAATATCTTAGAGAGAGCTCCGCTTACATTGTCAAATGATTCTTCGCCTCTTCTTAATTTGAAGATTAAAGAAGTATCATCAGAAAACAGAACTATCTCACAGGAGTCCTTTGAACAGAAAGGAAGGTCATTATCGTCATCATCAATAACGATATACATAAGAAGGATGTCTAACGAATTACTGTAGGTACAATTCACCAACTACTTGAAACTGTGAAAAAATACATATAAAGATTTGTACGTATTGAGGCAACAAAAAAAAATACAAAATAATTAGCATGTGCACTAAAGACCTAGAAACTGTGCACTCACGGGATACACATGATTGATAAAAGCAATTCATCATTTTTTTATGTAATTTCACGTTTAATTCATCTTAACATTGTAATATTTACTACGATCTCCGTGGTGTAGAGGCTAAACACGCTGGTTTTTAGGCGTTGCCACTCCGAGGTACCGGGTTCGATTCCCGGTCGGGTCAATATAGAAATCAAAATTTCCATATTATCTCGGGTCTGGGTGTTGTGGTACACACCGTTGTTTCTGATTTCCATAACACAAGTGCAATTAGCTACTTACTTTGGGATCAGAGCAATGTATGTGATTGGTGTCCAATATTAAAAAAAATGTAAGGAGACAGCAAGACTGAGTATTTTCTTAATTGTATGTTTTGCTGTGCATTTGCAATAAATACTGATATGTTTAAACGCAACTACCCAAGTGTGTATTATTCATTATTCTGAAATGAAATAATAGTGTCCCGTGTAAGGAAGGACGTAGTACATTATGTCTTAACAGTTATTAGGAAATAAATAGGTGAGAATTCTAGAGTAATTTAAAGCACCTATTTTTTTTGTAATTTTACGAATATGTATGTGTCATTTACTATTTGATTTATTTAAATTTAAAGATTTTTAAATATAAATACTATTAAAAGATACTATACTATTACTATTTAAAGATATCAGTGCTAAACGATGAATTCAGTACCTTATTATTTTCTTTAATTACATATTTTTTTTCCAGGTAACAAGGTTTACGAATTCGGAAAACTTCCCTAATTTGTGTAGTTTTTTTTCCACTGGCAACACGTGTAGGGCATAGAAAATGACAAAATATTTTTTTGGCAAGGACATCATCTTTCTTGGTTCTATATTGTAATGTTACAAGTATGGATATATAATAATAATTTAAAATAAATGTTTAATGTACTTAGTAGAGAATACACACTTTTATTTAAATTCAGAGACATAAACTCGTAAATTTGGCATAATTTTGATATTATATTGTTGATGACATTTGTCTATGGAAGTTACCGTTGTTTCTTTCTTTATTTGGCAGATCGCTTTTGCCTATGGCGATATGTCAAACTCCAAACTAAACTTGTCTGGAACAATTTCGTGTTGGTTCTACTAAAAAATACATCTTTTTCTTTATATTTATACAGTATTCTTTATATTAAATGTAGTTCTTGCATAAAATTCATATGTGATTAGTGAAAAGTGCCAAATTTATGTTTCGACATTACTTGTATTATGAATCGGGTTGATCAAAATATAAACAAAGATATGTTCGATTCTGATCTGATCGACGTGGAATCTTTGGATTATTCCGATAACCAGACATGGTGAGTACTATTTAAGCTATTAAGTACAATGAAAACTTGCACAGATTCAATTCTGCATGCATATTTGGGGTCACCTGCAAATGTCTTATGTTGGGTGGACATGTCACTTTTTCTATTGATAGTCGTTGTTCCAATTAATCAACAAGTTGTATCAATGCCAGTCTGACCGGTATATGGTTGGTTGGTTGTATGTATTCTTCATAATTACAAACAATTCATCCCTTAATCTCTCCTAACCTGAGCATTCCTTGAATTTTTACCTATGTAGTGGTTGGTACAGCATTAATTTGAATAGCATGTCATAAAGTATGGTTTTCTGCATTATACAAGTAGGTATTTATTTAAAAGTACATAACTCAATTGATAACATTGTTACTGATTTTAATTTGTGTTATTAAAGTCATGTTGTTTCCATTTTCATGTGTAAACTTTGATTAATGCATTGGCTCAATGTGTTTTTTTAAATAAATCGACAGGTTATAACTGACCCATTTATTTCTTATAATAACTATTTGATCTTTTGTTGTGTCCTTGTTCTTATCATAATGCAAATAAATGACTGAAAGATAAGACTTATTAGGAACTTATTGATAGCCTTATTTATTGTACATCAAAGGATAAAGAATGTTAAGAGATAAATCCTTCAAGCGTATGTAAATGAGACACAATAGATATTCTATTGTTATGGGGTTGTCTGCAACCGCTCAGGGGTTGAAGCGTTAAAGTGCTGTTACTACTAAATAATGCTTAATTATTTACTGCATTTAATACTTAGACAACAAATGAGAAAATCTTCATTCACCACTCATGATACAGGCTAATTGCTGAGATTGATCGCGGATGGCTAATTGTTAATAAACTACTTATACTAATACTACTATTATTGTAATTGAAGTGGAACAAAATGCATTTATTTATTTATTTTTTACTACCCTTTACTGCATTTCTATACAAGTATTTTTGGTGGCTTGTAACAGGTTGACACAATTGTGTTAGGAGGTTTTACGGGGGAAAGTAGGCCCCCAGTTTTAAAAAAAATCCTCAAATACTTAGTAAAGGCCCTGGATCTACAAATATTAAGTTCATATTGCAATTTGTAATCTGATAATTTAAAAATTTCCAACATTTTTTTGTCAGACCAATGATTTCAAATCAGAACATTGACTTGTCAATTTGTATCCAGAAATTCAAAAATAAGCTCTAAGAAAAAAAAAACTCTAGTCCTTTTTCAATGTTCTAAATAGCAAGAAGTAAGAATAAACATTTATAATTTTTATGAAATATTCTTTCATGCAGGTTGTACACAGTCCCCAACTCAACTTACAACCCAGAGTGACACTCGTATTTTATAATGACTGCATATAATATCCCGAACCCGAAAATACTTTAC
>CAWUPE010000793.1:0-23003 GCA_963924145.1 Pyrausta purpuralis
GAAGCCTGGCTCAGACGGCCGGATGTACACGAAATTGAGAAAAAGCTGCTGGTTCAGACTAAAGCCGGGATGGCTGTTTTAAGGTGAACGCACACTTATCCGAGCCGAACAAGTCGAAGTCAAGGAGGCCTACACATCCGTAGTGAGTATGAAGATTTTATCCGGCAAGTCGAAAGACCGCATAATTAAGCCGCACCGAATCTGATGACGTCATTCGAATTTATCTGGTATTTCTAGGGTTCTTCCAGATGAGATTTCATATTAAGAATTCTAAAATTCATTTCGTTGGACCTGGATCAGTGTGCGTTCACCTATAGTCACCCAGTTATACTACTTCCAGGTGTTCTACACTTTTAAAATATTAACTAGCTCATGTTCTTGCCACATTCCTACAATAATGAAGCCATATCAGTGTTTATATTTATTAATTCTTTGGTTTTAATACAGTGACACATTCAAATTTTCTCCGAAGCGTGTGCCTCAATTTAGTGAAATTGCTTTTTATCTATAGCACTCTACGCATTATAGAATAAAACACGCACTGCTGATTTCCGCCATTGGACTGTTTCGCCCGAATGGGGACCTGTTGGATTGAGGAGCAATATTCAGAGGAACGAAATCACAGTCTTATTTTTCACAGGACTGAAGCCACTTTTCGTAAAACTATCTCTCTCACTTAAAAACAGATTTAAAAAACAGATTGTAAGTGTAGTCAAACAAAACCTCAGCAGATAGGTATAATAACAAAAAAAAACTGTTTCTGCCTCACCCAATGGTTGACTGGTAAAGAATGCTTTAATTAAAGTATTAAGTCTCCCATTTGTACTTCATTTTGTTTGTGCAATAAAGAATATGAGAGTAAAAGTAAGTTTATGTTTTTTCAAATACATTATATTTTATTGTTATATTAATTTTCAATTCGGTGCTAAACTCAAAGTTCGCTGGGATCGCTTGTTCGAAATAAATACGATTTGCAGGTGGAATGATTGCACGCTGTCAGGTGTGCTGTTATGCGTGTCGTAGTCGTGTAGCTGAATGGCAAAAAACGGAACCCTTATAGTTTCGTCAAGTCTGTCTGTCCGTATGTCACATCCACTTTATTCTGTAACTATAAGCATCACACTGTTGATATTTGGTAGGAAGATGTATTCTGTTAAGCACTTTACGTTTTTATACAATAAATAAAAAATAATGATATTTAAGGGGGGGGGGGGGGGGAGGGCTCCCATACATGAAACTAAAACAGTTTTTATTTTTTTAGTCAAACCTAGCGTGTGGGGTATGAATAGGTCTTTTAAAATAGAGGTTTCTAAAACCATTTTCTTTTAAAGTCTAATGTTTGATAGATAAACATTTCCAAAGTGGTAAAATTGGCTTCCCCCCATCTAACTTCTAAACTAAGCCAGTGTAAATTTTGAAAATAATGTATAATGTAGATCTTAACAAATACTATCATCAAAACTTGATTTAGACTGGATCAAATGAGAAGTTTTTGAGATATAGCAAATTTTCCACAACCACGAGCAAAACTTTGGTCTTCATAAAAACACTATGAAAAAGAAAGTTATACTTGTTGACAACAAAATATTGTGGTATTTTATTAACTGAAAGTAAGTGAATTCCCTAATTCAGTTAAAGGTGGCATGGAACCCTCAGTGCACGAGACAGATTCGCACTTGGCCTATTTTATTTTACCAAAATAACAAGTATTAAGGAATAATGATAAAGCCTTTGTCACTTCTACATTTGTTAGGTATGTTTGTGATGTCTTATTTCCAATAAATGCTTTTCATTTCATTCAAAATTGGTGACTTCATTTTACATAACTTTTACATATATTTTTGGTGATACCCTAGGAAAGTAGTTACATTTGAAGCTCTGCTGATTCTAAACAGTTTTCAAGATTTTTTATTAGTGACAAAAGGGTTTCTTTGTTCAATTCATATAGTTTTTGCTTTGTTTGGCCATTAGAGTTTACACTGGAAAGTACAAGTTGCAGTAAAGGGTATCTTATAACTTTTAATTCACTTGTGCCCAGTACAAGTTTTAGTGACCACATGATTTCTGTGACTGTATCACAAAACACACTATTATGATGTGTAACAATAGACTGGAACAATTCAGTCTTGTTTTTTTTTAATAAGGAGGCAAATTCTTCAGCTCTTTCTTGATTCCAGCTGCTGTTGTTTAGTGTTTGTTCACAAATTTCATTGATATCAAAGTTGGCTTTGTACAATGATTTTCTTAAATCTTCTTTAGCAGATTCAACCATACTCTGAGTAATCTCTGCATTTGAAACACTTGAAGTATGATTTAGTTTTAATAAATCTTTGACTGCCTGAAAAATAAACGTGTGACTGAATCTATGAGAAAAGAGAAAAGTTAAATAAGAACTTAGTTCACAGGGTAGAATAGGCAGGCCACGGAGGCAGGCTTACCAAAAGAAAGGTGTCATGATCTTCAAGTTTGAAAATGGCATCCATAGTGCTAGTTAATGAATTGTATTTTTCAGTTAAAGTCAACCGAAATTATGCCATTAAAGGATTTCAACATATAAATCACTTTTATTTAAACAGCTAAAATAGGTACCTTACCAAATCAAAAGAGTGATCAACAAAACGAATGACAGAATAAAAATCAATAAGAGGATGATGACAGTGACAGATTGTTTCTAGTGAAGTCAAATGGGCAACTCAATTTTATATCGTCGGTTACGCTCTGCTCGAATCAACTAAAGTTGATTTGAATTCCATATTGTAATAATTAACCCTGACCCTATGCCTATAGGGTCGATTACAACATAGAGTCGAGTAAAGCCAAATTCATTGAATGAGATTAGGATTCTATCGCTTCAATAGATTTACTTAATTTAAGCGAGTTTGTTGGTATCATATGTAATTGTATGTAAAATAATGTAAAAAAAAAACAATATTTTGTTGACAGCAACATTGTTTTTCATAGTGTTTGTATGAAGAACAAAGTTATGCGGTTGTTGAGAATGTGAAAATCTTAAGACATATCTATCACATACCTACATACTAATCTGTGGAATGTGCTATATCTCAATTTTTTTTTCAAAATTTACACTTGCTAAGTTTAGAAGCTGGAGGGGGGGGACGGGGGGGACGGGACCTCAATTTTACCACGTTGTTTTTTTTTTTTTTTTTTTCTCGGTTTTTGGCTTACACGGCTTGTGAGTTGCCATTTAACAAGTAAAACGGGGAAACAGGATTATTTCAGGAATGATCGGTAGGATAGGACGTGTAATTGCGGAATAAGGACGGTGATCAGGTGGGTAAAAGGAATTTAAATAAATATACAATAATACTAAGTTATATAATTACTTTTTTTTTTTTTTTTTTTTTTTTAAATATATATATAAATAGAATTATATTTTAATATTGTTTAGACTTATAAATGAAGCTATAGTTTTATAAATAAAAGGATCATTACTAAATAATAATTGAGATATGCTTGTAGGGAAAGGAACATGGTAGGAAACAAGGGAATCATAGAAGCTTGATCGGTCATAAAGTGAGCAAGAGAACATTATGTGATTGGCGTCAGCATTTTCCACACACACATTCGCACGTTGAGTCAGCAATTATACCAAGCTTGGCAAGATGGGCGGGTGTACAAACATGTCCCAATCGCAAACGTATTAATATTGAAGTATTCATCTTACCAAACTTTGCATCAAAATACCACGGTTTACGAGGTATAACAGGTTGGAGTTGTGCGTAAAATCTGCCTTTAGATTGACTTGATATTTTCCAAATAGAATTCCAATCATCCAGCAGGTAGGTCTTAGGTAAAGCTAAAAGATCATGAACGTAATTTTTAAAAGGATGCTGATCACCACATTGCACCGCATCATTCGCCAGACGATCAGAAATTTCGTTACCAGTAATGCCACTATGGCCTGGAATCCAAACAAAATGTATTAAAAGTCCATTGATAAAGCAATCATAAATGGTACGCCTTAATTCAAATATAACTGGGTATTGAGACGCGTGGTAAAAAGGAAATTTACCAAGAGCTTGTAGAGCACTCTTGGAGTCCGAAAAGACAACAGTTTTGTCTAGTTTCATAATACGAACGAATTCGACAGCTTTTAACAGACCAAAACACTCTCCAGTAAAAACTGAAGATTCGGGAGGCATTTTAATTTTTTGGACAATTTTAGATTGTGAATGGTATACACCAACGCCCACGCATTCCATAAAGGCATGCTTGGAAGCATCAGTATATATATGATGGAAATCATTATAATCCGTGCCAACTATGAAGTTAAATGTACTTTTGATGTTATGATCTAATTTGTGAAGGTAGTCTAAATTGACAGTAGGTGAAAAACAAAGAGATTCATAGTTACTGGCAAACAGAGGTAAGCGACTCGATCGGTGCGCAGGTGATGTTAAGGACATAAATTTTCTGTAACTTTGTATTAAACATGGTATGGGTTTATGAGTCCAGTAGCTTGCAGTGGACACTACGTCGGAAAGTAAACAGAGCATAGGTATAAGAGGATGTTTGGAATATTCCATTGTACGGAATACAAATTTATCAGACAGGAATTGCCGTCTAAGATGCAATGGAGGTTCACAGGTTTCGATCTGAAGGGCATTAATTGGGCTCGATTTCATAGCCCCAGTTATTATCCTTAGAGCCTTGTATTGGATTTTATCTAGTTCTTTATAAGCAGCTACATTTCCAGGTTCGAGAAGATAGGTGCCATAGTCTAATATACTTCTAATAAGAGCATTATAAAGTAGCTTCATCGAGTAAGGGTGTGCTCCCCACCAAACTCCAGACAGGCACCTAAGCATGTTAAGAAGTTTTTCGCATTTGTTAACCACGTACTTACAATGATGAACCCCTTTAAGTTTTGGGTCTAATATGACACCTAAAAACTTGTATTGGCTTACTACAGGTATAACAGTATCGTTATATTTTAATTCAATAGGTGGAGCTATACGCATGCGAGAAAATATCATTACTGCGCTTTTTGATGATGAAATTTCTAGACCGTTACTGTCCATCCAATGCTTTAACAATGTTAAAGAAGAGCTTAAAGTGGATTTAGTATATTCTATGGATTTATCAGAGCAGTACAATAGCAGGTCATCAGCGTATTGAAGAATTTTAATGTTTGTATTATTATTGCGTATATAAGGATCTAGATCAAGGTATAAATGTTATATAATAATGGACTTAGGACTGAGCCTTGAGGCAACCCTTTCCAAACCAAGTGAGTTTTAGTAGTTGAGCAAAGATTTATACGTCGTTCAGTTAATAAGTTAAAGATAAAGTTACAGAAGAAGTCCGGAACATTCAAATGTTTAAGTTTGGCAAGTAAAACCGGTAAAATAACATTATCGTAGGCAGAATTTATATCGAGAAATACTGCTAATAACGAGCTATTTACAGAAAAAGATAATCTAATATCAGTCAAAAGAAGGCTCAAACTATCAGCCGTACTCCTGCTCTTCCTAAATCCATATTGACTATCTGCAAGAAAGCCATTACTTTCAATATACCATTCCAACCGGTTTTTGACAAGACGTTCGGCAATTTTAACTAAAACCGATGACAAAGCAATCGGTCTGTACGATGTAGCATCAGAAGGGTTTTTATGCGGTTTTAAGAATGGCAACACGATTTGAATTTTCCAAGATGGAGGCACATTACCTGTCATCATAATATTATTTATCAAATGTAAATAATAAACAAGGATATTATCTTCGACATGTGCAAAAAATGAATAAGGTATGCTATCAGCACCAGGAGCTGAATCTCGTATGTGGCTAATAACGCTTTTCAACTCGTGAAGCGAAAAAGGCGAGGTAAGTCCAGTACATTCGGAAGCAGTAAAAGGTGCAGGTGGGGATAATATTATATCTTGAGGGACCCAAGGAGGAGCTAGTTTATTCATAAAATCATTTTCTAAAGCTTCAGGAATAGAATTATAAGTGGATTCAGAAAAAGCCGATCGGAATCTTCTAATACAGCGCCATACGACAGTGGAAGGTGTATCAGGGGATATAGAAGTGCAAAACTTACGCCAGCTATCGAATTTTTTGTTTTTAAATAATTTACGTGTTTCATTAATAGCATTAGTTAATATTTGATAGTTAGCATCGGTCGTGTTACTATTATAATTACGTTCAGCTAATTTTCTTCCTTTAGCGGCCACAGTGCACTCCTCGTCCCACCAAGGAGGTGAAGGTATTTTTCGTAGGGAATTATTGTTCATGGGGAAGACTTCTTTGGCAGCTTCAGTAAGAAGAGTGGTCAGAGCTTCTGCACATGAGTTTTCGTCCCCTGGCATATTTCTTGGAAGAGAAGTAACTCTCTTATCTACATACCTCTTAAATGTTTTCCATAGCTCACTATCATTGCAGTTAGGTACACAGAATTTAGGGCGAATTGCTTGTTTAGTACTAGATGACATTATAAATGGAAAAGAAATAACTATAACAAAATGATCGCTTCCAAAAGTAGAAGGTAAAGTATCCCAGGATAATAATGATGCAAGATTAGGAGTACAAATGGATAGGTCCACTGCACTGATTCTTTGGCTGGGCTTAGTACGTCTAGTAGGAACACCTGTATTTAAAATGCAAAGATTATGGAAATCCAGTATAGAAAGAAGGTGGTTGCCATAATCATCAGTCACTGAGCTACCCCAAGTCTGGTGATGTGCATTTAAATCACCAAGAACTAAGAATGGTCTAGGAAGTAAGGAAAGTAAATTATTAAAGGCATTAAAAATATCTGAAGATGGATGTGGAATATATACAGATATAAAACAAATATTATTTACACTTACAGCTACTATAGACATATTTACATTGAGGTCAGGCAGGGCGATCAAGGTGAATGGTGTGCCGTTTTTAATTAATAAAGCTGCACCGGCATAGCCATCATGTCGATCATCCCTTACCACATGGTAACCTTTTATTTTAAAACTATACATCGGTTTGAGCCATGTCTCTGCTAATGCAAAGACAATAGGCTCGAACTTATTTAGTAAATATATCAAATCTGACTTTTTATTGATGATGCTGCGGCTATTCCACTGCAGCACCTTCGCCACTGACGCCATTTTTAACTACTTCAAAACATTTTTCAATTATAGAGGCTGCGTTGGACGGTGTATTAAAGTTGGACTGGGTAATCTTGATCAAAGAAATAATTAAATTAATTAAAGAAAATTGTTGTAGGGAGGAATCATCTTCTTTTTCAGAGTTTAAAGCACATCCATTTGGAGGTGCAGGTATAGAGAATTCTTTAATAAGTGCCTCATGGGCGTCCCTATCATAACCTTTGACTAATTTTGGGGGGGAACGAGGTTTAAAGAAGACAGTCTTTTATATGATGATGTTAATGGCACATTGTTGGCATTATTAAAATTATAACTGGTGGAGTTTAAAGTAGGTTTAGAGGGTTTTAGTATGTCAGCATATGATTTGGATATGGTTGGGTGTAGTTTTGAAGCCTCAGCATAAGACAAAGAGTTGTTTGCCATTGAAGTTTTTATGTTTTTCTGTCTTAAAAATTCAGGGCATGATTTACTTGTCGCAAAATGATACCCAGTGCATAAACAGCAACTTGCATTTTCTTCACCTACTTGACAAGATTCACCAGTGTGAGATTGGCCGCATTTGTAACACCTTGGCTTTGATCTACATTGTAGCTTTGTATGACCAAATCTACAACAACTATAGCATTGTATAGTTGGGTATACATACATATCAACAGGCAGGGTATTGTAGCACATAAAAATTCGCTTAGGCAGAACTTGACCGTCAAAGGTAACAACAACAGATTGGGAAGGCTTCCAAACAGGTGAACCATTGATGAATGTTTTAAAATTTAATCTTCTTACCTTGATAATTTTGCCACAACCTTCTGGAACAGTGATGTTGTCTACAATTTCCTCAGGTGACCAGTCTTCAGGCACTCCTCTGATTAGACCCATTTTAGTTACATTAAAGGTGGGGATAAATGCTTTCAAATTATTTGCCTTTAAACATCCATGAGACAGGAAAGCGTTAGCATCATCACTGTTCGAGAAGTCTATGGACAATTTATTTCGCCCTATTTTTTTCAAGCTTCCCTTTATAATGTTACGAATGGAATATTTCTCTAAAACACGTCCAAAAACAACAGGGTGCAATGTAGTACCAGAATCCTGTAAAGCTATCTTTTGTACATGAATAACATATGGAGCTGAATCAATACTATTATAAGTTTGCCGACCAACAGGAATGTGAGTGGAACCTGGTAATTCTGTAGTAGTATTAGTGGAGGGAGGAGCAATATTTTCGTTAGCTTTAGCATTAGTAGCTGCAATTGCATCTGATTGACGGCCATTATGTTTTCGACGTCTCTTTATACGGGGCTTTGGGGAGTTCCCAGACCCTGTGCAACCATCAGTAAGTACATGACCTTCATCAGTTTCTCTGCTCGATTCCATTTCCCTTTCAGAACAACCTACCGTGACATACTCGGCAGCTGCAGGAACAAAGTTAGTTTCTGGGGGAGGGCCTACGAAGCCCCCCGACAGATCGGGGGGCTCGTTCATATTGAAAAAGTCCAAAAACTTACCTAAAAGTCAGCCAGCAATATAAAATATTATATACACACTATACAAATAAACTAAACAACTAAAAATACACCCTACTGATCACTTTTCAAGCGTTAATTAATGAAAATAAATCACTATCTCCAAAAACGCGCCCGCCGCGTTCCACGTTTCCCGCGCTTTTTTCTACCACGTTGTTGTGGAAGCGTCATCTATCAAACGTTTTTTTTATACGTCCTTGGCTCTACGCCAGACAGATTATTCTTTAGTGTTTTTTTTTCATTTTATATCACTTTATTAACTAAAACTAACACTTAACTATCCTAGAGTCTGGCTAATAAAAGCTGAACCCGGTGATTTTTATAGCGGCAACACTACCACTGTAAAAAAAAAAGTGTTCATGGCCGCCATCATGGCGTATCTGCGTAGTTGGTTCTCACTGTGTTAAGTTTATTTCGCGCATTCCTTGGTTTTTCTTTCAAAATATGGGTAAAACTATAAAGAGTGCAGTGCGGCAGATTCTATTTACTATGATAAGTAAATATAAAGAAAAACAAGATGAGCAAATGGCTATAATCAAGCAAAAAGAAAATTGTTTACATGTTGCGATAGAGTTCGTAGGTTAGTAAAACTTATTCACTTAGATACTTTCATATTTATCAAGACTTTCACGTCATAATAATATATAGGTATTTATAATTAGTACATTCCAATTTTACCAATTTTACAGAAAAGAATTCGAGTGTTGAAGGAGCCAGTGCTGCTTTGGCAAATCTCAAAAAAATAAAGGAATTTCATCAAGAAGAGTATCTCTCACAGAATAAATATTTTGAGAAAATCTCTTCAATGACTGGTAAGTTCCTACCAAGCTCAAAATTATTGATATAAAATGTCAGAAATACATATTTTTGGTAATAGGTTCGTGTAAATTTTTTCCTTTGCTTAGATTTTTACACCAACATACACTATTTGTAAACAAATTCTAGACTTGTTTTAAATACAAGATGTATTTTACAGACTGAGAAAAAAAAACATTGTTTAAATAAAAGGCTTATATAAACAATGTTTTTTTTTTTCAGATTACGTATAAGTTCACATAGATTTATATGCAACAAAAATACACAGGAGTGATTAGTTTAAAATTATAAATAGGTTTAAAAAATATTGCTGTTTCTTTTTCAGATATTAGTATTTCAACATTGAAAAGGATTAATAATGAAAGTAAAGAAAACAAAGGGGTGTTCAGCACCCCAGGTAAGAAACGCCCTCATAAAAAGACAGTGTCTAACCTGGACAGTTTTGATATTCAAGCTATAAGAAACAAAATAAATGAATATTATGTTGTCAAGAAGCAAGTGCCTACATTAAGAAGCCTTTTGACGGATTTAAAAGAGAGTATTGCATTTACAGGCTGTAGAGAAACATTACGTCAAATATTATTAACCAACAGATTTGTATTCAAGCAAAATAAAAATCAGCGTTCTGTACTTGTGGAACGCTATGATATCGCAGCGTGGCGACATAGATTCTTAAGAACTATTGCTTTAAAACGACAACAGGGGAAGAAAATTGTCTACTTAGATGAGACTTATATTCATCAGAATTACAAACCAAAAAAGTCATGGCAGGGACCTTCAACTCAAGGCGCTATTGATAATATTTCTTCGGGGAAAAGGTTTATTATTGTTCATGCAGGATCAGAAAGTGGATTTATACCAAATGCATTATTAGTCTTTAGTACAAAATCAACTAAAGCTGACTATCATCATGACATGAATGCCTCAAATTTTAACAAATGGTTACGTGAAAAATTAATTCCCAATTTGACGGAACCCAGCATTATTGTCATGGATAATGCAAGTTATCATACCATACAAGTGAATAAGGCACCAAACACTAGTACTCGCAAAGTAGAAATACAAAATTGGCTCCGTTGTTATGATATTTCATTTGAAGAAACTCAGTCAAGAGAGGAACTGCTGTGCTTGGTTGATAAACATAAACCTGATCCTATTTATGAAGCTGATCAGATCCTTGAAGAACATGGCCATGAGGTGTTGCGACTTCCGCCGTATCATTGTGACCTCAATCCCATTGAGCTTATTTGGAGCACAGGAAAGAGAAAAGTGGCAAGTAAAAATATTTCAAGATCCTTATCAGAAATGGAAAATTTAGTAAAAGAATGCTTCGATAGCATTACTTCTGAGGAATGGAATAAGATGGTTAATCATGTCATTCATATTGAAGAGAATTATAAACAAAAAGATGGAATAGTGGCAGAAATGGAAAGTTTCATTATAAATGTAACCGATTCAGGTGACGAATCTAGCAGTTCAGATTCAGAAGAATCGATGGGTGTGGAGTATCTGGAATCAGACTTTGATTATAGTGAATAATAAATAACTATGTATATTAGTAAACTTTGTTTTTGAAATTCTCATCCCGACATCCCAAATACTATTAACTTCTGTTGGTTTAAATACCTAGTTCAGCATGTCAGATGTATAATCGCAATGAATATCCTTACTTATTGATAGTAAAATGCGAGCCTAGCGGTGCCGGTGACATGGCCACCAGCCGTACCACCGACATTGTGTGTAGCAGCCATAGTACATATATGAAACGTGTTATAACTTCGTATTTCATATGAGGAAAGCCACAGTTGAAATCTACTTTTTGTGAATTTTAAAAAAGTATCAAATATGTTTCTTCCTATTATAGACGGTGTTGCCTAGTTTTCATATTTTAAATTTGCCGCGTTTTGCTAGGTTCAGCTTTTGATGGCCAAACTCTATCTTAACCTAACTCATTAAAGTGCGAGGTGGTTCACATTTCAATGCTCAACAAGGAAGCTTAGCGCAGGAACAAGCGTTCCGGGTAAGACAGCGCGATCTGATTACTTCACTTAATTGCATTGTTTTCTTCAAAAGCACAAAAAATATCATGACCATTCCACCGCGCAATCACAATAATTGAACTGAAAAAAACATTAACTAAAATCTATACTAATATTATAAAGCTGAAGAGTTTGTTTGTTTGTTTGTTTGTTTGTTTGTTTGTTTGTTTGGTTGAACGCGCTAATCTCAAAAACTACTGGCCCGATTTGAAAAATTTTTTTTACGTTGGATAGTCCATTTATCGAGGAAGGCTTTAGGCTATATAACATAAAGATACGACTCATAAGACCACAGCAGAAATGAAAAATGTTGCGAAAACGGGAGAAAGATATTCCTTTTGAGAGCTTCCGCTGCATACGCTGCGGAAACCGCTTAAGTTATACAAAAGTTATGTATGACAGGATTGTTCAGCATTAAGAGTTCTATAATAAAGTCCGCGACAGCATATGTCTATCTTTTATGGTTGACTTACTACAACCTTTTTTATGTTAATAAATTTGTAAAAAAATAATGCATAATTTTTAGAGGTGTATTATACACACAGGTATTTATTCTTATCAAAATAAATACATTCATCATCACGAGCATTTCATTATGAACCAAGTTGCCCTTTATATCATTTGATTTCAATAAATATCTTAGGAGCTATCACAGTTTTAACATAACTCCGCACCAAAATAATATTCGCAGCTTAAGTACAACGTGCGCTTGCGCTAATATATTATAAAGCTGAAGAGTTTGTTTGTTTGAACGCGCTTCTCTCAGGAACTGCTGGACCGATTTGAAAAAATATTTCTGTGTTGGATAGCTTATTTATCGAGAAAGGCTTTAGGATATAAAACATGACGCTATGACGGGAGGGGAGGGAGCAAACTCAAAACGCGCGGACGAAGTCGCGGGGGACCGCTAGTAATATTATAAAGCTGAAGAGTTTGTTTGTTTGAACGCGCTTCTCTCAGGAACTGCTGGACCGATTTGAAAAAAATATTTCTGTTTTGGATAGCTTATTTATCGAGAAAGGCTTTAGGGTATAAAACATCACGCTGCGACGGGAGGGGAGGGGGCAAACTCAAAACGCGCGGACGAAGTCGCGGGGGACCGCTAGTAAAGAAATAAGGTCCGTCCTTCCCTTTTCGTTTACCGCGCAAAACTCCCCTATCAAACGTTGACATTTAAGCATTTTTTTTAATTCACAAGTTTAACGTCCTCGGACGGAGCAATTCTTTCGACAATTTCTTCAGTAATATGTTCAATATTTACACCTAACACTGCAAAACTAAAACTAAGACTAGCCTAGCCTAACCCAACTCATTGAAATGCGGGGTTGGCGTTCGCATTTCAATGCTCAAGAAGTAAGTTTAGCACGAGAATATCGATCCGAATCAGAGGACAGAGGGCGCTATCTGCGATCAGAGCACGCTTTACTTTGTTTCCTCCTTTGTTTTCATTGTTTTCTTCAATTGAACACATTATTATGATGATTCCAATACAAAATCACAATAAATTAGTAGAAAAAACCAACTACTAAAATAAAGAAATAAAATCCAACTTCCTCTTCTCGTTTCCCGCGCTAAACTCCCTATGAAACGTTTTTTTATACAAGTTTAACGTCCTCGGCTCTACGCCATACAGACTATTCTTTAGTGTTCTTTTTCATTTTATATCACTTATATAACTAAAACTAACACCAAACTTAACCTAACTCATAAAAATGCGAGATAGTTCACATTTCAATGCTCAACAAGGAAGATTAGTTGCAGGAACAGCGATCCGGGGTAGTATTATATTATCTGGGGATCCGGGTGAGACGGCGCGATCTGAGCTGGAATTGTGTAAAGCAATCGTATTCATTTGACAGTTCATAACGTACGGTTTGATCTGTCAAACCCTTTGTTCTTTGCCGTTTGACAGATCATACAGTACGTTTTGAATTGTCAAATGAATACGATTGCTTTACACAATCGCACCCCTGATCACTTCACTTAATTCCCCACTTTAATTGCATTGTTTTCTTCAAAAGCACATATTATCATGACAATTCCACCGCACAATCTCAATAATTGACCCGAAAAAAACAGTAACTAAAATGAAGAAATAAGGACACACACCCTAGATTTGCCTACTGTAAGTTTGGACCCGTTTGTATTAGTTTAACATGCAAATTTTTTTATGTTTTTGTTCTGCTTAACAAGTGCTGTGAAAATCACATATAAATCGTACACTGTTCCCCATAGGACAGGCATGCCTAGTATGGGGACCGGTAAAATCCCGTTTGTATATTTACACCGTCAATAAACATTTTCATTTTTTCATTCATTTTCAGGTCCGTCCTTCCCTTTTCGTTTCCCGCGCAAAGTCCCTATCAAACGTTAGATTTCAACTGACAGACGGA
Source organism: Pyrausta purpuralis (assembly GCA_963924145.1). NCBI lineage: Eukaryota > Metazoa > Arthropoda > Insecta > Lepidoptera > Crambidae > Pyrausta > Pyrausta purpuralis. The sequence goes on from CAWUPE010000793.1 coordinate 13,880, forward strand.
CAGACTTGACGAAAGTATAAGGGTTAAGTTTTTTGCCATTCGGCTAAGGAACCCAAAAAATGTAATGATATATTCACACCACCCGGATTCAAATTCATTGAAATGAGTGGAGTTCCTAATGGCCTAGCTAGGAACACTAGAAAATTCTTTGTTTTTTTACATTATCCTCTTATAATATACAAAAAAGCCTCAAGGGTGAGGAAGGGCTGTGCTAATGATAAAAGTGTATGTGGAGGGGGCATTCATGTGCCGTACGGGACATACGCCTGAGACATTATGTAAGGGGCCGTCCATTAATCACGTGAGGTCGTTTTTCTCATTATTTGACCCCCCCCCCCCCTCCCCCCTGGTGATATTTGATGAAGTTTGGGACCACTCCCCCCCCCTGGATCACGTGTATTTTTTTGGAAGTCTATGTAAAGGCTATTTTTAACTGGAAAAAAATATTAAAAAAAAGGTGATTCGAAAAACATTAATATTTATTTGCAATAAAAATAATGAATAATCAATTAATTTTGTCTTCATCCCACGGAGTTGCAAGACTTTCATTTAAGGTTACTACTGGTAATGCTTCTGGCAGTTGTTATTGGCAAAGAGGTTTGTGACAACAAATCGTACAAATTTTTGCGCCGTTCAAAATTTCGGTTCAGAAATTTATAAAATTAATACACGTGATGTGTAACGAGACCCCCCTCCCCCCTCGTGATGTTTCGTGATGTTTTCCGTACCCCCCCCCCCCCCCCCCCCCTTTTAAGCCTCACGTGATTAATGGACTGCCCCTAATGCAACAATTTATTGATATAATTAAATATGACAACAATGTTATTTTTAGTCCTACTCAAATCGCTAATACTTTTAACAATTATTTCATTGAATTGACAAATGTAGATAATACAATTATTATTTCATGTGACAAACAAAATAAAATTTTGAATAATTCTATTTATCTGAAATCCATTGACGAATATGACATAAATAAATTAAAACTGACCTTAAGTAATAGCAACTCTGAGGGATACGACGGCGTATGTACGAAAGTTATTAAGTTTTGTAATAAGGAACTAGGCCAAGTCTTAGCTCATTTAATGAATTTGTCCTTGGCGTCGGGAATCTTCGCTAATAAACTAAAATTTTCTGTTATTAAGCCTTTGTTTAAAAAAGACGATAAATCTATTTTGGACAATTATCGCCCAATCGCGCTGGTGCCGATCTTTTCAAAAGTGTAAGAAAAAGTTATGCATAGTAAACTTACATCGTTCTTTGATAAGTATCAAGTCATCCAGCGCAATCACTATGGCTTTCAGAAAAATAAATCTATTGCACATGCCATCTTGGACATGGTCAACGAGACTCAGACTAGCCTTAACGCGAATAATTATACAACCGCCATCTTTTTTGATATGTCGCTCCTTGAAAAATTGGAAAAATGTGGTGTCAGGGGCAATGCCTTATGTTGGATTAAAACCTACCTTGATAACCACCAACAATCCGTTGAAATTAGTCGACCTGACTGTAATTTTGTGATTCAAAAATATAGATCGGATCTAAGAGTAAACAAATATGGAGTCCCACAGGGTAGCGTTCTAGGTCCTTTACTGTTCCTGATTTATATTAACAACCTCCCGGGGTTAATTAAACACAAATGTATTTTATTCGCAGATGACATAGTTGTAATTGTCAAAACAGACGGTAAATTGACTCTGGAAGATCACATTCAGGACATTAATAATACACTTAAAACTTTAATTGAATGGCTTAAAAATAATAATTTACATATAAATCTGGACAAAACATACTTCATTATTTTAATAATATAATATATCAGACAGTGGACATACATTTCGAAGGACTAAAACTGAAAGGTACAAATATGACGAAATTCTTAGGTGTAAGGATAGATAATAAACTTAATTGGAAAGATCAAATCGAAAATGTTTGCAAGAAAATTAACAGATTTTCATACGCACTGTATAAATTAGGTAAAGTCGCTACCAAAAATACAGCACTTACTTGCTTACTTTGCGTATGTAGAGTCCATTTTACGTTACGGACTTATCATATGGGGTCATGGCTCTGATGCAAATAGAGTTTTCATTGCACAAAAAAGTGCATTAGGGCCATATGTGGTTCTGCACCTGATGAGCCATGCAGGCCGTTATTTACTTACTTACAAATACTACCTCTTCCATGTCTATAAATTTTTGAGATTTTGTAAGTTTGTTAAGGAAAACATGCATTTTTTTAGACAAGCAAAGGATGTTTATATGCGCAACACCAGAAATGGCAATAGGCTTGTGGCAGATATCACTCCAAAAAGTGCAAAATTTGAAAAAAAAACTGTTACTGGATGTGTACTCTTATTTATAACAAAGTACCTCATAATATAAAAGACCTAAAAACAATAACAACAGATTTAAAAGTGCACTTTACAAATGGCTAATTCACCATTGTTTTTATAATACCGATTTCGATTTTCGATACCTTACTACGTCGTACCTTGGTTTGGGGTCAATGGTATTAACTAAAATTACATGCATGCATATTATGATAGTTGCATAGGATCCGTGCTACGTCATTCACTACTTACCACGGTTATACGCACGAATAATGTCGTGTTTTATGTTTACACATATAATGCTGTTATAATTATCGTCTTAACGTTCTGCTTACCGTTAATGATTTGTCCATCTCCTCATCTAAACAATGTTAACATTTTCGTGGTCAACTGTTATTGGCTATTCAAGTAACCTATCATGAAATATTATATTTTTTGTAAGCTGTTGTTGTCCCTTTACAAATAAAATAAAATAAAAATAAAGTTGATGATTTTTTAAATTTGAAGTCATGATGATTGAGCCGTTTTATTCTTATTGAAACTCATTGATATTGTATTAATATTCTTGAAAACTTTGACATGTGTATTAATATTATGAATTCTGACTAGTTTAATTGATTATTTTTAAAATATGTATTTACATGCTATTAAAATAAAGCTGAAAAAGCTGAGCTAACCATAGATTAATACCATCCAAACGTCCCCTTTTTATGAGCAAATAAACACTTTCTTTCTTCTTTTTGCTTTGTTTTTTTTAAGGCGCTTTTAGAAAATATCGGATAAAATGTACGTGGAGCCGCAGTAAATAATGTGTTAGGCCTGGTGCAGGCTGCATCACTGATACTGCACTGCGCTGCAAACCTACATACAACTTACAATGTTATGTTTAAATTGTGAAGTATAATCCCCGTGATCCATTACGGGGATTATACTTCTTTTTTTTTGTTTTTGACGACCGAATCGAAGACTGGTCGAGTGGCTAGCATGCTGGTTTCAAGCGTCGCAATCTCGTGAGGTTCCGGGTTCGATACCCGGTCGAGTCAGTGTAGAAAATGATCTTTTCTATATTGTCTCGGGTCTGGGTGTTGTGGTACCACCGTTGTTTCTGATTTTCATAACACAAGTGCTTTAGCTACTTAGCTTGGGATCGGAGCAATGTATGTGATTTTGTCAAATATTTATTTATTTATGTCGTTACTGATCAAAAGTAACTAGAGGATTAATTTAATAAGTAAGATACACCAATACTTTTTTTATAAGTACTTTATTACGAAATTTACTCTGTTATAATAGTTTGTAATAAAATCATAAAATTCTTATTTATAGATTATCTAATTACACATGTCACTTGGTACGATAAATAAAACATTAACCTGGCTACTTACTTAATATTACTAAACTAGGTAGGTAAGTAGGTTCAATTGTGCAAATCAAAACGTGGTAGCTAATAGTAGAAAGAAAAAATACAATATTGAACACTTTAAAATGCAGGCAAGACATCATGTAGAACATAAGTACAACTTACATGATTTCAATAAGATTTTGTAAAACGTCACTTTTTAACGATCAAACTTTTGTAAAGGGTGATTAAGGGTTGTCTGCCGCCTACTAAACACTTTCGATATAAAAAATATTGTACACACGATACAAAAACGGGCATCACTGTAAACAAAAGACGACGCAAGTGTCAAGAGAGCGCACAACGCGTTGTGAGAATTTTTATTCGTTTAATGAGCGTTTATGATCTTTTAGCGTAACACATAACAAATGCGCTTTTGCGAGCGATTGATCGCTTGACTTATGTGTCGCCTAGTGTATCCGTGGCATCGTGTGACAAAAACGTTTGTTGTTAAAATTCCTTGGTTTTTGTTTTTATGATGCATTGTACATAAAATTATAAACATTAAATTTATGTTTTCTTGACCCTCTTTCTCTCACCTCAAACTTTACCCTGCATAACTTAACACTAATCACATGTTGGTATCAGTTGTAACAATGATATATTTACATTACTGTAAATCCAAAATTTAGGTTTTATTTCGTTAAGTCATGATAATTAATTAGTTTCACGTGTCAAGAGTACTTATTTGTGTTGGCAATATACTAAAATTTTCTTCATTTTCTACTGGTAAGGACACAGTCTCCTTAAAGTTATAATTATAATAATAAGAATAGGCACAAAGAGTGATTTACCTTAACAATGAACAAACGGAATTTCAAACAACATTACACCAAAAAGTAACTATTTACATGCATACAAAGACTATAAATATAAACATTAAAATCATGTGATAACATAAAGTACCAAACTGCTTTGGTCGGCACATATTCGGTACAAATTCTAAACACTGTATTTTTACATTTGAGGATCAATAAGGTTTTAACGTATTAGAAAAGGATTTTATTTCGAAACTATCATGAGTAGAGTTAGATGCTGTCTGTCTATATTAACTGATATGAATGCTGCATTGCATAGCACTGTACGGTTATTTTGATTAGCACCTTGTCTTTTATGAACTAGATGCGCATTTTGTGTAGTTTCGCTATTTAAACAACTAAAGTATCGTACCTAAATAAAACGACTATTCACTACTCTGTGATGTAAGCATTTAATCATCCCTGTTAAGTACGGTCACGGCTAAAGCCCGACCGGCCATATCACCAAATATATTTATTGTATAACATTCAACACATTGCAAATAAGTAACTAGTTATTAATATAATTAAAAATAAGTACGTAATCTCTAACGAGCATTGAGACGGCAAGTTTTTATTTATTTAGTATAAATAATTAACTGTTCAATAAACTGGGGCCTGTCTCGAAAAACAAAACTTATGGTTATTATAGCGAGTAAAATGGAATTAAGTATTCTGTTACAACCTTTAAGTACCAGGTATAGCACACACAAAGTAAATGCAGCTTGTTAATTTGTATATTTCAAAATCAGGCCTGATTTTGCGACGAGTATATTTTGTAGTCTGTGGGTATGGTAACTTTTAACTCCAACCGGTCACATCGTATGGAATGACGGACTATACAATTCAGATCTACCTACAACTTAAGTACGTTTCGAGTTTTTGTTAAGTAATTGATCTCAGCAGTCTCTGAGACAAATGAGTAAGTAAAATATGCCGTTCAGCTTGGCATGCCGAGGTTGCATGGATATACAATTTACATTCATATAAATCGTTAACAAACGGAGGTTTTATAAAATTTCAAAAATAAAACCCCAACTATCAACAAAATGATCACTACTTGTAGTAGAGCATATATTATATACAAAGTTTAGTGCAAAAACACCCGTGTAAAAGTCACTATCACGCACTTAATGCTTAATACAAAACAGGCAATGGATCTTGTAAGATAACAAACTCTGTTTTCGAAAATGGTTGCACCGGTTAAGGGGCTACCCGAATTTTTAACGCGCACACTAGCGCCACTTTAGTAGGAAAATCATAACTCGTTAAATAAAAGACCAATCGAAAATCTGATTGATGCGATTGTAGCTCAGGTTATGTGGTTTAGATACAATGTCTAAGTCTGCAATTACAGTTAGAAAAATTGCCAAAAATGGCCATATTTAGCAGTTTTTCTAACTCTAACTACAGCAAACTACTTTTGAAACAATTTAAAAGTACTAATTTAACGATAGAACCTGTACTACAATCGTGTCTACCATATTTTTTATTTGTTTTTGTATTTAAGGTGTTATAATTATTTTAAATAAAGTGGCGCTAAGTGTGCGCGTCAAAATTCGGGGAGGCTCTTAACGCATCCTCTTAGGTACCCAATGGTATTCTTATAACATTTACTGTCCGAGGTAGGTTTCTGCTGCCATACTACAAATCACAGTGCATCAGTTATGAGCTTGGCAATGACCACAAAACGGTTCTCAAAACGGGGGATTGATTTGTTTTAATGGGGTGAATGAGTTTTGTTTTCAGTATAAAGTACAGTACACATCGATTAATACAAAATTTTTGTACATGCCCTAAATGTATTTTTAAATACAGAATTAAACATCACAAGTAATTCGAGATTACCTGGCCGCTTTTGGGGCTGGTTACGCAGTATTTTTTTGTTACGTATTGCTGATTCGAGATTTTCCCAAAAGCTCCAGGTCTAGGTGATTTATTAATGGCAAATTCCTACATTGCACAGCTTTCTGAGCACAACTATTGTTAGTTTGCTTTCCAGTGGAGATATGAAAAGCTGCGAGCTTAGGATGCGATTTTTCGGTAATTAATGGAATCAGGCGTTACTTTGCGGAAATCCATTATTAAGTTGAAATTTATAAAATTATTTTGCTTTAAATTTCCGCGAAGCTACGCCGGCGCAGGCAACTAACTACACGAACCGTCACCGCGTTTAGTATTAGTTCAGGCAAATGCAGGATGCACCACCCGCCCTCCCTCAATACGCATGCGGCACAGCTGATGCAATTAATAGTACCCAACACCAACGTGCAAAAAACCTCAAGGCTTCGCGGAAATTTAAAGCAAAATAATTTTATAAATTTCAATTTTTCGGTAAGCCACTGTATCAATAGATGTAATATAAATCTCCTTATGCATGCAGCTTAGCTCATTTCTTTTGGAAAAGCAGTCTAAGGGCGCTTTCGCATTCATTCCAAGCCCTCTTTCATTCAATAATAGAGTTCAATACTTTAAGTCCATATAGTTCAAGTACCATGGAACTAGACCAGGTTGAATTCGAAAGCGCTCTTAAGGAGGCTCCGTTTAATATTTGTGAACACTGTATGTCTATAAAGCTTCGTTCCCACAGAACACAGGCTCAGTATAACTAAGCAGAGATGTGTAAAATTGTCCAATGATATTGCTCAAAACATGACACGCAGAATAAGATATGTATTAAGCAACGTCATTGGTAATTTTTACACATCTATGCTCAGATCCGCTTCTATAAAACCCATCCAAAAGGCGCGTTCCCACTATGCCGTGAAGGATAAATCGACACTGTAATGAATGTTTTTCTTAGTTTGAAGACTCCAATCCAATGAAAGTATACTATGACATACCAAACGTCACGACATAATAGGAAAGCGCTCTTACCGCTTTGGACTGACCTTACCACTCTCAGCGAAAACTCAGCAGCCCTTTGCAGTTGTAAGAACAAATGTACAAATATGATCAACTCAATGTACGGACAACAGCACGTCATGGTAAACACTGCGGTATCTTATTCAGTGGTTATAAGGGCTAAATTGCAACAAAAGTAGGTAACCTAATATGCTGGCCACTGTACGAGGCCACGTGGTTTGATTGAGCATTTTAGTTTCTCTGTTCTTACCGCTTGCTGCGCTGCTAAGTTTCCACTGATAGCGAAAGAACACGTATCTTCTATTCGTAAGACCAGTCCCACCAGCTCCTTGAACTTAATTGACAAGGCCAGCGTCCTTGGCCATGCCGTAGAAGATGCTGTTCTTATCCTGCAGCAGCTGTTCGGGGCGGCGCGTACTCGACCAGCTGCCCCTTGTCGAGCACCATCACCTTGGTGGAGTCCATGATGGTGTTGAGGCGGTGCGCTATCGTGAGCACGGTGCACGACGCGAACTCGGACCGGATCGTTTTCTGCGGTGGTAGAATACTGTGATAAGTGACTTGGCTATATTGTGGTTAGCTGCCTCGGTGCCGCAGCAGTAACAGGCACTTTAAAAGCGACGGCTGCGCCAGAGGTCAAGATACCCGAGTCGGGCCAAAAATACGTTCCTGTGTTTTTCTTATCAGAAATTCTCAGGATAGCCTGGTGTTTGGAAGTTCCCCGTGCCTCGGAAAGCATGTAAAGCCGTTGGTCCTACACCTGATCTCTCTCCGGTCGTATCAGATTGCTGTCCTATCAGGCTAACAGAGTGAAAGGAATAGAGCGTGCACCTGTGTTTTCGCACACACTTGTGCACTATAGTATGTCCCGCGCAGTCGGTGAGTCGTGACTGGCCACCATAGTCGAAATGTTACCGGATCTTTGAGTTTTTAACATGCGACAGGGATTCATTTGACAGACATCAGTTTCCAATTGGATCTGAAAACCAGTAGTTGTTGTAAAATTGGTGACGCTTCAGTAAACTAAATAAGAAAAATTAAAAAACATCACCTCTTTTTTTGAGGACTTGTTCTAAAATCTGTTTGACTTACTTGATATTTCAATAGTCAATTAGTATGGCCAATTTAAAAACTTCACCTAATTATCAGCAATAATACATAATTGTCATTTTTTAAAATCGGTCGCTGTATAATTTATCAGTCAGATAAGTTTTATCTGACCATTGAAAAATCGGAGCGGTAGCTGAAGACTGGTGCCCCGGGCAGCCGAGTGCGTACCTGTATGAGCTCGTCGGTCTCGAGGTCGACGGCGGCGGTGGCCTCGTCCAGCACGAGCAGCGGCGTCTTGCGCAGCAGCGCGCGCGCCAGGCACACGAGCTGCCGCTGCCCCACCGACAGGTTCTCGTGCCGAGTGCGTACCTGTATGAGCTCGTCGGTCTCGAGGTCGACGGCGGCGGTGGCCTCGTCCAGCACGAGCAGCGGCGTCTTGCGCAGCAGCGCGCGCGCCAGGCACACGAGCTGCCGCTGCCCCACCGACAGGTTCTCGTGCCGAGTGCGTACCTGTATGAGCTCGTCGGTCTCGAGGTCGACGGCGGCGGTGGCCTCGTCCAGCACGAGCAGCGGCGTCTTGCGCAGCAGCGCGCGCGCCAGGCACACGAGCTGCCGCTGCCCCACCGACAGGTTCTCGTGCCGAGTGCGTACCTGTATGAGCTCGTCGGTCTCGAGGTC
>CAWUPE010000794.1:0-24150 GCA_963924145.1 Pyrausta purpuralis
ATGGGAAATAGAGGCACGGGTGCTGGCAGACGTATACAATAAGTCCTCGGCAGCCAAGCTTGAAGGTACACCGCCTTCGAAAGAAGAGGTTGAGCGCTGGCGGGAGGAGTCTCGCAATGCTGCTATCGATTTGTGGTCGAACCGCTTGGAGGAGCCGGAAGCGGGCCACCGTACGATAGCGGCTATCCAACCAGTGCTCAGAGACTGGATTGAGAGGCGCACAGGTTCTCTCTCTTACAGGATGGTACAGGTACTGACCGGGCATGGCTGCTTTGGGAAGTATCTGTACAGAATCGGTAGGGAGAGAACCTCTGTCTGCCATCAGTGCGGGCATGCCGTGGATACGGCCGAGCACACAGTGCAAGAGTGCCCGGAATGGGCTAGGGAACGAGCGGCGCTAGTCGCTGAAATTGGTCCGAATCTTTCGCTGCCTGTAGTCGTAAGAGCTATCATAGCGAAGGACACTCATTGGGAGGCATTCAGCACCTTCTGCGAAGAGGTGCTGAACAAAAAGGAAGAGGCTGAAAGGGAGCGCGAAGATGACCCTCTCGCTGATCCCCAACGCCGAAGGAGAGTCGGACGGAGGCGTCGGGTTTTTGCCCGTCAACTCCGTAGCTAGTCGAATCTAGTCATAGGTTAGGTTAAGGCGCCAGGAGGTGGGCTCTTTACACCCTCCTACCTGGCGTTCTGTGTATAGATAGTTTAAATTATTTATTATTAATACGCTGAGATTATTTCATTTACACCTGTGCATCTTTTGTGCGCAGGCTTTGTATATTTATATTTTATTAATTTATGATTTATACTTATACAATTTGTAAATGGAATTTCCCTTGTGAGGAGGCTTGCTCTTTTGGCAGTCTTCTTACTGAGCCGGAGTGGTCGCACGGTGGGTCTGCGCAAGTGGACAGCGCGCGAACCGGGAAAGACGGGGAAGGCCTGGCTACACCGTCAACTTTTCCGGAACGTGTCTGAGGTGGCTCATGGTGGATTTTTTAGTGGGTAGGCCTCGCCCTTCTGGCGGGGAGAGCCTCACATAACCCGTCGCTTGACCACGGCGGCGGGTATGCAATTCAATGCATTTTTTACCACCGGGACAAAAAAAAAAAAAAGGTTAGGTTAGGTTAGGTTAGGTTAGGTTAGGTTAGGTTTTTTTTTTTTTTTATATGGTAGAGCTTTTATCGATATTTTGAAGTTGTTATCATAACAATGTACATTGTACATTATTATTTTATTTACTTATGGGTGCATTATTAGAATATTGTTTCTTTGTTGTTTTCAGGTTCGGTCCTGCTAATGGATACAGGTTCCGGACGAGAAAGTTTATAATATTGCGCGTATATTTAGTTTGTTACACAAACATGGTAGATTATATTTAATATTAATGGCATGTAGGCTAAATGGTGAGAACTTTTATAGGGTTAGGGTGTACGATGAAGTTTTAATGAGTAATGGGGTATATTACAGAGTGAGCGTGGGTTTTTTTTTTTTTTTTTTTTTTTTTTTTTTTGCGTTTTTCATGAAAGTTAACTTTTACTTGTAGCTTAAGGCCTATGTCACAAAATTATGTACAAGAAGATAAAGACAACAAAATTATTTACAAGAAGACACGAGTTATGTACAGTATTACACAATAAAATTAGAAATATTTCATGTGTTGTTTATACTCTTAAGACTATGAATTATTTTATTTACAAGGTTTTTGAACGATTTAGTGGGTTCTTCTTTACTTAATAATTGATTAATTTTATACGGCTCGATTCTAAGGTTCCTGCAAGTTTGTTCGTGCTCATATCTATGCGAGTTAAAGATTGGGCAATTCTGTATGATGTGTTCAATGGTTTGAGCGCTGGTGTCATCACATGGGCACAGGTCGTCGTTTGTGATCTTAAATCGACAGAGGTAACTCTTGTGGTACCCGTGCCCAGTGAAGACCTGTGTTAGCTCGAATGAAATTGGGACCTGTTTTTGAAACTCCCTAATCTCCTTTACAGAGCCGAACCACCTGGCAATCTGTGAGTTTTGGGTCTCGGCTGCGTATTCCTCCTGCCATTTATCCAGTGATCGCTGTCTTAGGGTGTATTTAGCGAAGGAAATCGGGAACTCGTTCACGCATGTCGCGGTTCGTTGGACTGCGGCTTCCTTGGCGGCTTGGTCTGCCAGTTCATTTCCTTCAATCCCGACATGCGCCCTGACCCAGGTGAAGCTCACGCGGAAGCCGTGGTTCTTCCTTATTTCAAGGAGCATGCCATGGATTGAAACGATAGTGGGGTCTGAATTATTTCGATCCTGCAGAGCTTTTAATGCCGATAGGCTGTCCGTAATGATGATTGCGTTTGATTTCCAGCCAGAGTTCAGAAGCCACTTGAGTCCAGCTTCGATGGCTGTCAGCTCAGCCACGAAGACAGAGGTGGTTCTCCCGAGTTTCTTCTTTACTTTTGGTTTGGACCCATTTGGGAGGTATATGACTACAGCTGAGCCGACCTCTCCGCTCTCCAATTTACTGCCATCCGTGTACATTTTGATAGGTGTTTCGGATGTGATGCGATCGATTTCTTCTTGCGTATTTGCTTCGTCATAATCTATGGAAATCCTGTCAGCGGGGTGGAGTTGGTCTTTTACCGGCACCTTGTGGCGGAGGGTGATGTCTGCTGGGATGTCCTTAAGAGTTCCAGTTTCTTTGACCTCGTGGATTTCTCTCGCTTCATCGATGGCCAGATGAAGCGGCATAAATTGTGCTAGGGCTATTGCTGCGGCTGCTGACACTGTGCGGAATGCTCTAGTAGCTTTAATTGCGAATTGTCTTTGAAAAGTTCGGAGGGATTTTCGAACACAGTAATACTTGGTCGCTCCTCCCCAGATGCCAGCTGCGTATGTAATCATGGGCTGTATTACTTGACGATATATAATAGAAATATTTTCAGGATGTGCTCCCCAAGTCGGCCGTACAAACATTGTGAGTTTTTTGAAAATTTTTGTTGCTTTACTTAATATGTATTTCGAATGTGGAATGAAGGTAAGTCTGGTGTCTAATATGACACCCAGAAGTTTGATTTCAGAGTTTAGCGTGATAGGTTGTTGGTTCATCTGTATTTTCACGGATTTAGATGGTGCCGTAAACGCGATCACCTGTGTCTTGGCTGGACCAAAGTTTAACTTGGCCTCCTTGCCCCAGTCGTAAATGGTGCTGAGAGCCTCGTTGGTGATGTTCTGCAATTGCCCAACTGTTTTTGCCGTTACAATGAGAAGCACATCGTCAGCAAAGGCCTGCATGTGGACACCATGTGGTAATTCCGTTTCCAGGAGGTCGTCGAGAATTATATTCCAGAACATGGGCCCGCATACAGAGCCCTGGATGCATCCTTTTGTCAGGGTCTTTGCGGAGGTTGCGTCGCCAAAGTCCAGCACAGCAGTCCTGTCCTTCAAGTAGCTTTTGGTTAATTGGTAAAGGTTGTTTGGGCAGTCCAGCTTGCGTAGGCGATGGAGTAGCAATGGCCACCAGGCATTGTCAAACGCTGCCCTAATGTCCAGAGACACAGCGATGACTTGTAGGCCTGCGGCTTTGGCATCAGTAATTTCGTTTATTGCACTCTGTAGGGCGTCGGTAGTCGAGGTCTGCTCTTTAAAACCGTACTGTTTCTTGTTATATTGCTGGGTGTGCTCTAGGTGGTAGGACATTCTCCTCGACAACAACTTCTCCAGCAGCTTGCCGAAGACGGGAAGAAGCCCGATTGGCCTGAAGGACGACAGGTCGTTGGCATCCGGTTTATTTGGTTTTGGCAGGATTTTGACGTAGGCCTTTTTCCAAGGTGTAGGGAAATGGTTTAAGGTTAAACACCTGTTCATGAGGTCGGTAATGATTTCTGGAATGACGTCAAATGTGTTGAGACAGATGTCGGATGTGAGATTGTCCATTCCAGGTGCTTTGTTGGGGTTCATGTTCTTTAAGCAATCCCGAATCTCGTCCCTTTGGAATGGGAAATCGTCATCCGTATCAACCGGCACATTGAGGTCACTCCGGAGATCACTTTGTCTGCGTGATGTGTCAACGAGGTCGTCATCGGGGTAAAAATGGTCGAGTAAGGCTTGAGCGGTGTTCGAGAAGCTGTCTGTATAATGAGCCCCAGCTTTGAGCGTCTGTGGTGGGCGCCGCTTAGCGCCTTCTTTTATGAGACGATTGGTGAGGCTCCACACGTTCTCTTTATCCTGTATCGAGCAAAACTCCCTGAAGTGGTCTGTGGAGGCCTTTGATAGAGCTTTTGCATATTCGTCTTTTAAGTCTTTATGTGTTTTGATTGCTTCCTCCATGGGTCTGTTGGCTATTTTTAGGTCGTGTAATTTATGGTGCGCTTTAATTAATTTCTTTTTTAGGGTCTCCAGCTCGTCACTCCACCAAGGGTTGAATTCAGCGGCCGGAGGTCTCTTGCGGAAGACCGCACGGCAAGCCGACTGTACGACTGTAGTTAAAAGTTCGACAAAGCAGTCGATGCCAGCTTGATCCAAGTCCTCTATAGAGCGAGTGAGTAGATTGCTGTCTTGGATTGCAGCGTGCAGCGCGGCACGGAACTCGTCCCAATTTGCTCGTTTGGTATTGTACCTAAATGTTGTGGTTGACTTGTGTTTTGCTGGTTTCCCTGGCACAATTATGGAGAATTCGATGCCATTGTGATCTGAGCTGGGGCAAGCTGTCAGGTTGACTTTCCAGTTTTTTACGAGGTTTTGGAGGTTGTTAGAAGCCAGAGTGATGTCGAGAATAGACGAGCTCAGCCTTCCGGAGCGAATGGCCTCGAATGTTGGAATGATGTCCGTGTTGCATATATACAAGTCGTGGGCGGATGTAAGGTCGACAATGTCATCGCCGCGGGCGTTAGATGTCCTTTCACCCCACTCAGGATGTTTACCATTTAGGTCACCGCCGATGATTTGATAGCAACCACGCGTTCTAGTAAGGAGCCTGTCCAGGGCAATCATTGTGTTGTTAGGGTCTGCGTCTGGTTCGATGTACACAGATGCGACATAGAGCGTCCTCTGACCAAGTGACATTTGTATAACTGCCAAGTTGGAAGTGGACAGTTGTGTGACGCCAAGGGCAAGGCCCGTCTTGCTTTTGACAATGACACACGCCTTGGTAACTCCGGTGGTGCTGAATTGGAACACATCAAGGTTTGGATAGTTCTGCACGGATGCCGCGCGACCTATGTAAGGTTCCGTTACCAGGGCCACATCGTAGTCATTAGCTATGAAGAAACGGATAAACTCAGTTTGAGAGACGTAGCAGCGTTGAAGGTTTGCTTGGATAATTTTGATGTGAGTTCTAGAAACCATAATCTATTGTTTCTTCTAGGAGTTTACGTGCAGTGTTAATGCGGGTGCAAAGTTTACTATTTGTTGCTGAGTGTTTGGTTCCAACGCTGCTGCTGGTCTTCTCATTGTGTCTAGTGCAGTTTATGCATTTGAGTGCATCCGGATTTGTTTTGACTGGGCAGTTGGCAAAAGAGTGTGCAGTCGACGCACAGTGCGAGCAGGGATAGTATTCTGCTTGACACTTTTTGTTTGTGTGGCCGAACTGCAGGCATTTATAACATTGGACGAAACGAGAGAAGTCCATAACTCGAACGCGTTGGTGTTCGATGTTGACGCGTTCGGTTTCAACGAGCCTCCCCCGAGTCGTCGGGTGTACTTCCAGGACGGCATTGTACAATTGCTCGTTTCTGTTGTTAAGGGCGAAGCAGAAGCGCATGTTTTCTGCGGGTACGGAGTTTTGCTGGGCGATAATCGGTATGAGTTCTTCCTTGAGTATCTGTTTGTTGACCCCTTTTAGGATGATCAAGGGCTTCCGTTTCCGAGCCTCCTCGGCTTGTATGCCAGGGACGGCGTTTACCCGTTTGATTGTCTCTTCACATTGCTCTTTTCTTTCGAAGTCGACTCTGATCATGTTTTTGGAGAGCGGTTTTACTTTGGTTGGGGCAAAAGTAGAGTTTCGGAAGGAGACCTTCTTTCTCCACTCTTCCAATACGTTTGGTTGTTTTTCACCAGTCTCTGTAGTTTTGATGATTATCGACGGAAGTGATTTGGGTGGAGTTGGAACTTTGCGGGGAGGAGCCCTCACGGTTTCAGCAAAAGATCTCGCTGGTGAATTGAAAAAGGAGGGAATAGCGCTTTTAACCTCATCTTTGACACTTTGCCGAATGGTGGTCAGTATATCTTCTTTGGTAAGAGCGGCGACAGCGGGGCTAGCAGGGAGGCTACAGATCGGAACGGTAAGGCGATCCGCGAATTCCATCTTCTCCTCCAGGATGTCTGTGGCTTTACGGATTTCATCCGAGGCCAGCCTTATCTGAATTTTGCCGGCACTGGTGACACTAGCTGGTTTGACGCATTCGGCAACAGTGTGAGTGAGGGTGTGTATGAGGGCCTTGAAGGTGGTAAAATCCTGCACGCTTTCGGCGCGGCAGGGGAGGACTGGTTCTTGTGTGGTCTTTGGTTTGTAGGTGCGTTTGGCCTTGACTTGGGTAAGGTTATCAGAGATTGTGGCTGGGATTATAGAAGTAATGGAGGCTTTCGCTGCGGGTGCTAGGCGTTCCTGAGTAAGACGCATGTCGTCTGACCGTGCCGCCGCCCTCGCAGAGTCCCCGCTGTCTGCTCTTTCAGTGGGCGGGAGCAGGTGTCTGACAAGTTCCATGAGCCTGACACAAAGATCGGCAGCCCTGTTGCAGTTTTCGACTGAGACTCTTCTATCATCCTTTCTCACGCTTTTGTGTTCGGTCAATATTCTGGGTGTTAAAACATTCAACCGGTGTATCTCCTCAATTATGTTTTCCACCTCTGAACCGTCGGAGCCTAATGTTAGAAGCGGGCGGGTTGCCTCGCTCGTGGCGGTCATTGTTTCGGTTACTGAGTCTGCGGTGGACATAGGTGATAGGAGAAGTGGAGGAGTCACGTTAAGACTTTGGGTGCTCACTGGCGATGTGCAATGATCAACGTGGGATTCAGGAGGCTCAGTTAAATCAAGCCGCTCACGAGAACGTGGCGGCGTCCTCAGCAGTGTGCCCGTATTAGCAGGTGTTAGCGGGTCAGGTGCCTTTTTAGCCTTCGTCGGCGTTCTGAGTAGAGCAGCCATGTTGGTTGCTGAATACAATCGGATTTAAAGATGACACAGAAAAGATTGGCACCGAAAAAACAGCAAAAAATAAGAATACAATAATGTGATAGATAATCCACCGAGTTAACGTAGTAAATGAAATAAGGGAGGGCGGGCGGGCGAATTTTTGATGTTTCCCAGGTCCGATCTACGCAAACGAGGTGTCAACGGAACGGGCTCGTCGCGGCGGTCAATATAAGGTAAGTATCGAGGGTAAGTTTCAAACAAAATATTTCACTAAGACCGAAAAAGTGTGAAATTCGACTATATTTGTATGGAATGTATATTATAAAGTATCGCAGGTGAGTACTAGAACAGCGGAGCGTGCGCAGAACCACTCCGGTGATCTAATATTAACGAAAGGTATACTATCAGACTATTGATTTGAACAGAAATGGCAAATTAAAACTTTTGAAATTAATATTTGATACTAAATAAATTCTATGTGTCTAATATAGGTGAAAAACGCAAAAAATGAACCAATTTGAATGATTTATCGACGGAATCTATCAAAGACAATTATAATAAGCAATAAAAGTAGCACTTGAAGGACCACAGTCAGTATCTGAACTGATTTGAAATGTGATATGTATGAAAACTTCGATTTAGCACTATACCTCGGTTCGGTTACAAGCGGAATCTAAAATGCGAATTTTTTGATGTTTCCCAGGTCCGATCTACGCAAACGAGGTGTCAACGGAACGGGCTCGTCGCGGCGGTCAATATAAGGTAAGTATCGAGGGTAAGTTTCAAACAAAATATTTCACTAAGACCGAAAAAGTGTGAAATTCGACTATATTTGTATGGAATGTATATTATAAAGTATCGCAGGTGAGTACTAGAACAGCGGAGCGTGCGCAGAACCACTCCGGTGATCTAATATTAACGAAAGGTATACTATCAGACTATTGATTTGAACAGAAATGGCAAATTAAAACTTTTGAAATTAATATTTGATACTAAATAAATTCTATGTGTCTAATATAGGTGAAAAACGCAAAAAATGAACCAATTTGAATGATTTATCGACGGAATCTATCAAAGACAATTATAATAAGCAATAAAAGTAGCACTTGAAGGACCACAGTCAGTATCTGAACTGATTTGAAATGTGATATGTATGAAAACTTCGATTTAGCACTATACCTCGGTTCGGTTACAAGCGGAATCTAAAATGCGAATTTTTTGATGTTTCCCAGGTCCGATCTACGCAAACGAGGTGTCAACGGAACGGGCTCGTCGCGGCGGTCAATATAAGGTAAGTATCGAGGGTAAGTTTCAAACAAAATATTTCACTAAGACCGAAAAAGTGTGAAATTCGACTATATTTGTATGGAATGTATATTATAAAGTATCGCAGGTGAGTACTAGAACAGCGGAGCGTGCGCAGAACCACTCCGGTGATCTAATATTAACGAAAGGTATACTATCAGACTATTGATTTGAACAGAAATGGCAAATTAAAACTTTTGAAATTAATATTTGATACTAAATAAATTCTATGTGTCTAATATAGGTGAAAAACGCAAAAAATGAACCAATTTGAATGATTTATCGACGGAATCTATCAAAGACAATTATAATAAGCAATAAAAGTAGCACTTGAAGGACCACAGTCAGTATCTGAACTGATTTGAAATGTGATATGTATGAAAACTTCGATTTAGCACTATACCTCGGTTCGGTTACAAGCGGAATCTAAAATGCGAATTTTTTGATGTTTCCCAGGTCCGATCTACGCAAACGAGGTGTCAACGGAACGGGCTCGTCGCGGCGGTCAATATAAGGTAAGTATCGAGGGTAAGTTTCAAACAAAATATTTCACTAAGACCGAAAAAGTGTGAAATTCGACTATATTTGTATGGAATGTATATTATAAAGTATCGCAGGTGAGTACTAGAACAGCGGAGCGTGCGCAGAACCACTCCGGTGATCTAATATTAACGAAAGGTATACTATCAGACTATTGATTTGAACAGAAATGGCAAATTAAAACTTTTGAAATTAATATTTGATACTAAATAAATTCTATGTGTCTAATATAGGTGAAAAACGCAAAAAATGAACCAATTTGAATGATTTATCGACGGAATCTATCAAAGACAATTATAATAAGCAATAAAAGTAGCACTTGAAGGACCACAGTCAGTATCTGAACTGATTTGAAATGTGATATGTATGAAAACTTCGATTTAGCACTATACCTCGGTTCGGTTACAAGCGGAATCTAAAATGCGAATTTTTTGATGTTTCCCAGGTCCGATCTACGCAAACGAGGTGTCAACGGAACGGGCTCGTCGCGGCGGTCAATATAAGGTAAGTATCGAGGGTAAGTTTCAAACAAAATATTTCACTAAGACCGAAAAAGTGTGAAATTCGACTATATTTGTATGGAATGTATATTATAAAGTATCGCAGGTGAGTACTAGAACAGCGGAGCGTGCGCAGAACCACTCCGGTGATCTAATATTAACGAAAGGTATACTATCAGACTATTGATTTGAACAGAAATGGCAAATTAAAACTTTTGAAATTAATATTTGATACTAAATAAATTCTATGTGTCTAATATAGGTGAAAAACGCAAAAAATGAACCAATTTGAATGATTTATCGACGGAATCTATCAAAGACAATTATAATAAGCAATAAAAGTAGCACTTGAAGGACCACAGTCAGTATCTGAACTGATTTGAAATGTGATATGTATGAAAACTTCGATTTAGCACTATACCTCGGTTCGGTTACAAGCGGAATCTAAAATGCGAATTTTTTGATGTTTCCCAGGTCCGATCTACGCAAACGAGGTGTCAACGGAACGGGCTCGTCGCGGCGGTCAATATAAGGTAAGTATCGAGGGTAAGTTTCAAACAAAATATTTCACTAAGACCGAAAAAGTGTGAAATTCGACTATATTTGTATGGAATGTATATTATAAAGTATCGCAGGTGAGTACTAGAACAGCGGAGCGTGCGCAGAACCACTCCGGTGATCTAATATTAACGAAAGGTATACTATCAGACTATTGATTTGAACAGAAATGGCAAATTAAAACTTTTGAAATTAATATTTGATACTAAATAAATTCTATGTGTCTAATATAGGTGAAAAACGCAAAAAATGAACCAATTTGAATGATTTATCGACGGAATCTATCAAAGACAATTATAATAAGCAATAAAAGTAGCACTTGAAGGACCACAGTCAGTATCTGAACTGATTTGAAATGTGATATGTATGAAAACTTCGATTTAGCACTATACCTCGGTTCGGTTACAAGCGGAATCTAAAATGCGAATTTTTTGATGTTTCCCAGGTCCGATCTACGCAAACGAGGTGTCAACGGAACGGGCTCGTCGCGGCGGTCAATATAAGGTAAGTATCGAGGGTAAGTTTCAAACAAAATATTTCACTAAGACCGAAAAAGTGTGAAATTCGACTATATTTGTATGGAATGTATATTATAAAGTATCGCAGGTGAGTACTAGAACAGCGGAGCGTGCGCAGAACCACTCCGGTGATCTAATATTAACGAAAGGTATACTATCAGACTATTGATTTGAACAGAAATGGCAAATTAAAACTTTTGAAATTAATATTTGATACTAAATAAATTCTATGTGTCTAATATAGGTGAAAAACGCAAAAAATGAACCAATTTGAATGATTTATCGACGGAATCTATCAAAGACAATTATAATAAGCAATAAAAGTAGCACTTGAAGGACCACAGTCAGTATCTGAACTGATTTGAAATGTGATATGTATGAAAACTTCGATTTAGCACTATACCTCGGTTCGGTTACAAGCGGAATCTAAAATGCGAATTTTTTGATGTTTCCCAGGTCCGATCTACGCAAACGAGGTGTCAACGGAACGGGCTCGTCGCGGCGGTCAATATAAGGTAAGTATCGAGGGTAAGTTTCAAACAAAATATTTCACTAAGACCGAAAAAGTGTGAAATTCGACTATATTTGTATGGAATGTATATTATAAAGTATCGCAGGTGAGTACTAGAACAGCGGAGCGTGCGCAGAACCACTCCGGTGATCTAATATTAACGAAAGGTATACTATCAGACTATTGATTTGAACAGAAATGGCAAATTAAAACTTTTGAAATTAATATTTGATACTAAATAAATTCTATGTGTCTAATATAGGTGAAAAACGCAAAAAATGAACCAATTTGAATGATTTATCGACGGAATCTATCAAAGACAATTATAATAAGCAATAAAAGTAGCACTTGAAGGACCACAGTCAGTATCTGAACTGATTTGAAATGTGATATGTATGAAAACTTCGATTTAGCACTATACCTCGGTTCGGTTACAAGCGGAATCTAAAATGCGAATTTTTTGATGTTTCCCAGGTCCGATCTACGCAAACGAGGTGTCAACGGAACGGGCTCGTCGCGGCGGTCAATATAAGGTAAGTATCGAGGGTAAGTTTCAAACAAAATATTTCACTAAGACCGAAAAAGTGTGAAATTCGACTATATTTGTATGGAATGTATATTATAAAGTATCGCAGGTGAGTACTAGAACAGCGGAGCGTGCGCAGAACCACTCCGGTGATCTAATATTAACGAAAGGTATACTATCAGACTATTGATTTGAACAGAAATGGCAAATTAAAACTTTTGAAATTAATATTTGATACTAAATAAATTCTATGTGTCTAATATAGGTGAAAAACGCAAAAAATGAACCAATTTGAATGATTTATCGACGGAATCTATCAAAGACAATTATAATAAGCAATAAAAGTAGCACTTGAAGGACCACAGTCAGTATCTGAACTGATTTGAAATGTGATATGTATGAAAACTTCGATTTAGCACTATACCTCGGTTCGGTTACAAGCGGAATCTAAAATGCGAATTTTTTGATGTTTCCCAGGTCCGATCTACGCAAACGAGGTGTCAACGGAACGGGCTCGTCGCGGCGGTCAATATAAGGTAAGTATCGAGGGTAAGTTTCAAACAAAATATTTCACTAAGACCGAAAAAGTGTGAAATTCGACTATATTTGTATGGAATGTATATTATAAAGTATCGCAGGTGAGTACTAGAACAGCGGAGCGTGCGCAGAACCACTCCGGTGATCTAATATTAACGAAAGGTATACTATCAGACTATTGATTTGAACAGAAATGGCAAATTAAAACTTTTGAAATTAATATTTGATACTAAATAAATTCTATGTGTCTAATATAGGTGAAAAACGCAAAAAATGAACCAATTTGAATGATTTATCGACGGAATCTATCAAAGACAATTATAATAAGCAATAAAAGTAGCACTTGAAGGACCACAGTCAGTATCTGAACTGATTTGAAATGTGATATGTATGAAAACTTCGATTTAGCACTATACCTCGGTTCGGTTACAAGCGGAATCTAAAATGCGAATTTTTTGATGTTTCCCAGGTCCGATCTACGCAAACGAGGTGTCAACGGAACGGGCTCGTCGCGGCGGTCAATATAAGGTAAGTATCGAGGGTAAGTTTCAAACAAAATATTTCACTAAGACCGAAAAAGTGTGAAATTCGACTATATTTGTATGGAATGTATATTATAAAGTATCGCAGGTGAGTACTAGAACAGCGGAGCGTGCGCAGAACCACTCCGGTGATCTAATATTAACGAAAGGTATACTATCAGACTATTGATTTGAACAGAAATGGCAAATTAAAACTTTTGAAATTAATATTTGATACTAAATAAATTCTATGTGTCTAATATAGGTGAAAAACGCAAAAAATGAACCAATTTGAATGATTTATCGACGGAATCTATCAAAGACAATTATAATAAGCAATAAAAGTAGCACTTGAAGGACCACAGTCAGTATCTGAACTGATTTGAAATGTGATATGTATGAAAACTTCGATTTAGCACTATACCTCGGTTCGGTTACAAGCGGAATCTAAAATGCGAATTTTTTGATGTTTCCCAGGTCCGATCTACGCAAACGAGGTGTCAACGGAACGGGCTCGTCGCGGCGGTCAATATAAGGTAAGTATCGAGGGTAAGTTTCAAACAAAATATTTCACTAAGACCGAAAAAGTGTGAAATTCGACTATATTTGTATGGAATGTATATTATAAAGTATCGCAGGTGAGTACTAGAACAGCGGAGCGTGCGCAGAACCACTCCGGTGATCTAATATTAACGAAAGGTATACTATCAGACTATTGATTTGAACAGAAATGGCAAATTAAAACTTTTGAAATTAATATTTGATACTAAATAAATTCTATGTGTCTAATATAGGTGAAAAACGCAAAAAATGAACCAATTTGAATGATTTATCGACGGAATCTATCAAAGACAATTATAATAAGCAATAAAAGTAGCACTTGAAGGACCACAGTCAGTATCTGAACTGATTTGAAATGTGATATGTATGAAAACTTCGATTTAGCACTATACCTCGGTTCGGTTACAAGCGGAATCTAAAATGCGAATTTTTTGATGTTTCCCAGGTCCGATCTACGCAAACGAGGTGTCAACGGAACGGGCTCGTCGCGGCGGTCAATATAAGGTAAGTATCGAGGGTAAGTTTCAAACAAAATATTTCACTAAGACCGAAAAAGTGTGAAATTCGACTATATTTGTATGGAATGTATATTATAAAGTATCGCAGGTGAGTACTAGAACAGCGGAGCGTGCGCAGAACCACTCCGGTGATCTAATATTAACGAAAGGTATACTATCAGACTATTGATTTGAACAGAAATGGCAAATTAAAACTTTTGAAATTAATATTTGATACTAAATAAATTCTATGTGTCTAATATAGGTGAAAAACGCAAAAAATGAACCAATTTGAATGATTTATCGACGGAATCTATCAAAGACAATTATAATAAGCAATAAAAGTAGCACTTGAAGGACCACAGTCAGTATCTGAACTGATTTGAAATGTGATATGTATGAAAACTTCGATTTAGCACTATACCTCGGTTCGGTTACAAGCGGAATCTAAAATGCGAATTTTTTGATGTTTCCCAGGTCCGATCTACGCAAACGAGGTGTCAACGGAACGGGCTCGTCGCGGCGGTCAATATAAGGTAAGTATCGAGGGTAAGTTTCAAACAAAATATTTCACTAAGACCGAAAAAGTGTGAAATTCGACTATATTTGTATGGAATGTATATTATAAAGTATCGCAGGTGAGTACTAGAACAGCGGAGCGTGCGCAGAACCACTCCGGTGATCTAATATTAACGAAAGGTATACTATCAGACTATTGATTTGAACAGAAATGGCAAATTAAAACTTTTGAAATTAATATTTGATACTAAATAAATTCTATGTGTCTAATATAGGTGAAAAACGCAAAAAATGAACCAATTTGAATGATTTATCGACGGAATCTATCAAAGACAATTATAATAAGCAATAAAAGTAGCACTTGAAGGACCACAGTCAGTATCTGAACTGATTTGAAATGTGATATGTATGAAAACTTCGATTTAGCACTATACCTCGGTTCGGTTACAAGCGGAATCTAAAATGCGAATTTTTTGATGTTTCCCAGGTCCGATCTACGCAAACGAGGTGTCAACGGAACGGGCTCGTCGCGGCGGTCAATATAAGGTAAGTATCGAGGGTAAGTTTCAAACAAAATATTTCACTAAGACCGAAAAAGTGTGAAATTCGACTATATTTGTATGGAATGTATATTATAAAGTATCGCAGGTGAGTACTAGAACAGCGGAGCGTGCGCAGAACCACTCCGGTGATCTAATATTAACGAAAGGTATACTATCAGACTATTGATTTGAACAGAAATGGCAAATTAAAACTTTTGAAATTAATATTTGATACTAAATAAATTCTATGTGTCTAATATAGGTGAAAAACGCAAAAAATGAACCAATTTGAATGATTTATCGACGGAATCTATCAAAGACAATTATAATAAGCAATAAAAGTAGCACTTGAAGGACCACAGTCAGTATCTGAACTGATTTGAAATGTGATATGTATGAAAACTTCGATTTAGCACTATACCTCGGTTCGGTTACAAGCGGAATCTAAAATGCGAATTTTTTGATGTTTCCCAGGTCCGATCTACGCAAACGAGGTGTCAACGGAACGGGCTCGTCGCGGCGGTCAATATAAGGTAAGTATCGAGGGTAAGTTTCAAACAAAATATTTCACTAAGACCGAAAAAGTGTGAAATTCGACTATATTTGTATGGAATGTATATTATAAAGTATCGCAGGTGAGTACTAGAACAGCGGAGCGTGCGCAGAACCACTCCGGTGATCTAATATTAACGAAAGGTATACTATCAGACTATTGATTTGAACAGAAATGGCAAATTAAAACTTTTGAAATTAATATTTGATACTAAATAAATTCTATGTGTCTAATATAGGTGAAAAACGCAAAAAATGAACCAATTTGAATGATTTATCGACGGAATCTATCAAAGACAATTATAATAAGCAATAAAAGTAGCACTTGAAGGACCACAGTCAGTATCTGAACTGATTTGAAATGTGATATGTATGAAAACTTCGATTTAGCACTATACCTCGGTTCGGTTACAAGCGGAATCTAAAATGCGAATTTTTTGATGTTTCCCAGGTCCGATCTACGCAAACGAGGTGTCAACGGAACGGGCTCGTCGCGGCGGTCAATATAAGGTAAGTATCGAGGGTAAGTTTCAAACAAAATATTTCACTAAGACCGAAAAAGTGTGAAATTCGACTATATTTGTATGGAATGTATATTATAAAGTATCGCAGGTGAGTACTAGAACAGCGGAGCGTGCGCAGAACCACTCCGGTGATCTAATATTAACGAAAGGTATACTATCAGACTATTGATTTGAACAGAAATGGCAAATTAAAACTTTTGAAATTAATATTTGATACTAAATAAATTCTATGTGTCTAATATAGGTGAAAAACGCAAAAAATGAACCAATTTGAATGATTTATCGACGGAATCTATCAAAGACAATTATAATAAGCAATAAAAGTAGCACTTGAAGGACCACAGTCAGTATCTGAACTGATTTGAAATGTGATATGTATGAAAACTTCGATTTAGCACTATACCTCGGTTCGGTTACAAGCGGAATCTAAAATGCGAATTTTTTGATGTTTCCCAGGTCCGATCTACGCAAACGAGGTGTCAACGGAACGGGCTCGTCGCGGCGGTCAATATAAGGTAAGTATCGAGGGTAAGTTTCAAACAAAATATTTCACTAAGACCGAAAAAGTGTGAAATTCGACTATATTTGTATGGAATGTATATTATAAAGTATCGCAGGTGAGTACTAGAACAGCGGAGCGTGCGCAGAACCACTCCGGTGATCTAATATTAACGAAAGGTATACTATCAGACTATTGATTTGAACAGAAATGGCAAATTAAAACTTTTGAAATTAATATTTGATACTAAATAAATTCTATGTGTCTAATATAGGTGAAAAACGCAAAAAATGAACCAATTTGAATGATTTATCGACGGAATCTATCAAAGACAATTATAATAAGCAATAAAAGTAGCACTTGAAGGACCACAGTCAGTATCTGAACTGATTTGAAATGTGATATGTATGAAAACTTCGATTTAGCACTATACCTCGGTTCGGTTACAAGCGGAATCTAAAATGCGAATTTTTTGATGTTTCCCAGGTCCGATCTACGCAAACGAGGTGTCAACGGAACGGGCTCGTCGCGGCGGTCAATATAAGGTAAGTATCGAGGGTAAGTTTCAAACAAAATATTTCACTAAGACCGAAAAAGTGTGAAATTCGACTATATTTGTATGGAATGTATATTATAAAGTATCGCAGGTGAGTACTAGAACAGCGGAGCGTGCGCAGAACCACTCCGGTGATCTAATATTAACGAAAGGTATACTATCAGACTATTGATTTGAACAGAAATGGCAAATTAAAACTTTTGAAATTAATATTTGATACTAAATAAATTCTATGTGTCTAATATAGGTGAAAAACGCAAAAAATGAACCAATTTGAATGATTTATCGACGGAATCTATCAAAGACAATTATAATAAGCAATAAAAGTAGCACTTGAAGGACCACAGTCAGTATCTGAACTGATTTGAAATGTGATATGTATGAAAACTTCGATTTAGCACTATACCTCGGTTCGGTTACAAGCGGAATCTAAAATGCGAATTTTTTGATGTTTCCCAGGTCCGATCTACGCAAACGAGGTGTCAACGGAACGGGCTCGTCGCGGCGGTCAATATAAGGTAAGTATCGAGGGTAAGTTTCAAACAAAATATTTCACTAAGACCGAAAAAGTGTGAAATTCGACTATATTTGTATGGAATGTATATTATAAAGTATCGCAGGTGAGTACTAGAACAGCGGAGCGTGCGCAGAACCACTCCGGTGATCTAATATTAACGAAAGGTATACTATCAGACTATTGATTTGAACAGAAATGGCAAATTAAAACTTTTGAAATTAATATTTGATACTAAATAAATTCTATGTGTCTAATATAGGTGAAAAACGCAAAAAATGAACCAATTTGAATGATTTATCGACGGAATCTATCAAAGACAATTATAATAAGCAATAAAAGTAGCACTTGAAGGACCACAGTCAGTATCTGAACTGATTTGAAATGTGATATGTATGAAAACTTCGATTTAGCACTATACCTCGGTTCGGTTACAAGCGGAATCTAAAATGCGAATTTTTTGATGTTTCCCAGGTCCGATCTACGCAAACGAGGTGTCAACGGAACGGGCTCGTCGCGGCGGTCAATATAAGGTAAGTATCGAGGGTAAGTTTCAAACAAAATATTTCACTAAGACCGAAAAAGTGTGAAATTCGACTATATTTGTATGGAATGTATATTATAAAGTATCGCAGGTGAGTACTAGAACAGCGGAGCGTGCGCAGAACCACTCCGGTGATCTAATATTAACGAAAGGTATACTATCAGACTATTGATTTGAACAGAAATGGCAAATTAAAACTTTTGAAATTAATATTTGATACTAAATAAATTCTATGTGTCTAATATAGGTGAAAAACGCAAAAAATGAACCAATTTGAATGATTTATCGACGGAATCTATCAAAGACAATTATAATAAGCAATAAAAGTAGCACTTGAAGGACCACAGTCAGTATCTGAACTGATTTGAAATGTGATATGTATGAAAACTTCGATTTAGCACTATACCTCGGTTCGGTTACAAGCGGAATCTAAAATGCGAATTTTTTGATGTTTCCCAGGTCCGATCTACGCAAACGAGGTGTCAACGGAACGGGCTCGTCGCGGCGGTCAATATAAGGTAAGTATCGAGGGTAAGTTTCAAACAAAATATTTCACTAAGACCGAAAAAGTGTGAAATTCGACTATATTTGTATGGAATGTATATTATAAAGTATCGCAGGTGAGTACTAGAACAGCGGAGCGTGCGCAGAACCACTCCGGTGATCTAATATTAACGAAAGGTATACTATCAGACTATTGATTTGAACAGAAATGGCAAATTAAAACTTTTGAAATTAATATTTGATACTAAATAAATTCTATGTGTCTAATATAGGTGAAAAACGCAAAAAATGAACCAATTTGAATGATTTATCGACGGAATCTATCAAAGACAATTATAATAAGCAATAAAAGTAGCACTTGAAGGACCACAGTCAGTATCTGAACTGATTTGAAATGTGATATGTATGAAAACTTCGATTTAGCACTATACCTCGGTTCGGTTACAAGCGGAATCTAAAATGCGAATTTTTTGATGTTTCCCAGGTCCGATCTACGCAAACGAGGTGTCAACGGAACGGGCTCGTCGCGGCGGTCAATATAAGGTAAGTATCGAGGGTAAGTTTCAAACAAAATATTTCACTAAGACCGAAAAAGTGTGAAATTCGACTATATTTGTATGGAATGTATATTATAAAGTATCGCAGGTGAGTACTAGAACAGCGGAGCGTGCGCAGAACCACTCCGGTGATCTAATATTAACGAAAGGTATACTATCAGACTATTGATTTGAACAGAAATGGCAAATTAAAACTTTTGAAATTAATATTTGATACTAAATAAATTCTATGTGTCTAATATAGGTGAAAAACGCAAAAAATGAACCAATTTGAATGATTTATCGACGGAATCTATCAAAGACAATTATAATAAGCAATAAAAGTAGCACTTGAAGGACCACAGTCAGTATCTGAACTGATTTGAAATGTGATATGTATGAAAACTTCGATTTAGCACTATACCTCGGTTCGGTTACAAGCGGAATCTAAAATGCGAATTTTTTGATGTTTCCCAGGTCCGATCTACGCAAACGAGGTGTCAACGGAACGGGCTCGTCGCGGCGGTCAATATAAGGTAAGTATCGAGGGTAAGTTTCAAACAAAATATTTCACTAAGACCGAAAAAGTGTGAAATTCGACTATATTTGTATGGAATGTATATTATAAAGTATCGCAGGTGAGTACTAGAACAGCGGAGCGTGCGCAGAACCACTCCGGTGATCTAATATTAACGAAAGGTATACTATCAGACTATTGATTTGAACAGAAATGGCAAATTAAAACTTTTGAAATTAATATTTGATACTAAATAAATTCTATGTGTCTAATATAGGTGAAAAACGCAAAAAATGAACCAATTTGAATGATTTATCGACGGAATCTATCAAAGACAATTATAATAAGCAATAAAAGTAGCACTTGAAGGACCACAGTCAGTATCTGAACTGATTTGAAATGTGATATGTATGAAAACTTCGATTTAGCACTATACCTCGGTTCGGTTACAAGCGGAATCTAAAATGCGAATTTTTTGATGTTTCCCA
Organism: Pyrausta purpuralis; assembly: GCA_963924145.1. Taxonomy (NCBI): domain Eukaryota; kingdom Metazoa; phylum Arthropoda; class Insecta; order Lepidoptera; family Crambidae; genus Pyrausta; species Pyrausta purpuralis. The sequence goes on from CAWUPE010000794.1 coordinate 19,978, forward strand.
GGTCCGATCTACGCAAACGAGGTGTCAACGGAACGGGCTCGTCGCGGCGGTCAATATAAGGTAAGTATCGAGGTAAGTTTCAAACAAAATATTTCACTAAGACCGAAAAAGTGTGAAATTCGACTATATTTGTATGGAATGTATATTATAAAGTATCGCAGGTGAGTACTAGAACAGCGGAGCGTGCGCAGAACCACTCCGGTGATCTAATATTAACGAAAGGTATACTATCAGACTATTGATTTGAACAGAAATGGCAAATTAAAACTTTTGAAATTAATATTTGATACTAAATAAATTCTATGTGTCTAATATAGGTGAAAAACGCAAAAAATGAACCAATTTGAATGATTTATCGACGGAATCTATCAAAGACAATTATAATAAGCAATAAAAGTAGCACTTGAAGGACCACAGTCAGTATCTGAACTGATTTGAAATGTGATATGTATGAAAACTTCGATTTAGCACTATACCTCGGTTCGGTTACAAGCGGAATCTAAAATGCGAATTTTTTGATGTTTCCCAGGTCCGATCTACGCAAACGAGGTGTCAACGGAACGGGCTCGTCGCGGCGGTCAATATAAGGTAAGTATCGAGGGTAAGTTTCAAACAAAATATTTCACTAAGACCGAAAAAGTGTGAAATTCGACTATATTTGTATGGAATGTATATTATAAAGTATCGCAGGTGAGTACTAGAACAGCGGAGCGTGCGCAGAACCACTCCGGTGATCTAATATTAACGAAAGGTATACTATCAGACTATTGATTTGAACAGAAATGGCAAATTAAAACTTTTGAAATTAATATTTGATACTAAATAAATTCTATGTGTCTAATATAGGTGAAAAACGCAAAAAATGAACCAATTTGAATGATTTATCGACGGAATCTATCAAAGACAATTATAATAAGCAATAAAAGTAGCACTTGAAGGACCACAGTCAGTATCTGAACTGATTTGAAATGTGATATGTATGAAAACTTCGATTTAGCACTATACCTCGGTTCGGTTACAAGCGGAATCTAAAATGCGAATTTTTTGATGTTTCCCAGGTCCGATCTACGCAAACGAGGTGTCAACGGAACGGGCTCGTCGCGGCGGTCAATATAAGGTAAGTATCGAGGGTAAGTTTCAAACAAAATATTTCACTAAGACCGAAAAAGTGTGAAATTCGACTATATTTGTATGGAATGTATATTATAAAGTATCGCAGGTGAGTACTAGAACAGCGGAGCGTGCGCAGAACCACTCCGGTGATCTAATATTAACGAAAGGTATACTATCAGACTATTGATTTGAACAGAAATGGCAAATTAAAACTTTTGAAATTAATATTTGATACTAAATAAATTCTATGTGTCTAATATAGGTGAAAAACGCAAAAAATGAACCAATTTGAATGATTTATCGACGGAATCTATCAAAGACAATTATAATAAGCAATAAAAGTAGCACTTGAAGGACCACAGTCAGTATCTGAACTGATTTGAAATGTGATATGTATGAAAACTTCGATTTAGCACTATACCTCGGTTCGGTTACAAGCGGAATCTAAAATGCGAATTTTTTGATGTTTCCCAGGTCCGATCTACGCAAACGAGGTGTCAACGGAACGGGCTCGTCGCGGCGGTCAATATAAGGTAAGTATCGAGGGTAAGTTTCAAACAAAATATTTCACTAAGACCGAAAAAGTGTGAAATTCGACTATATTTGTATGGAATGTATATTATAAAGTATCGCAGGTGAGTACTAGAACAGCGGAGCGTGCGCAGAACCACTCCGGTGATCTAATATTAACGAAAGGTATACTATCAGACTATTGATTTGAACAGAAATGGCAAATTAAAACTTTTGAAATTAATATTTGATACTAAATAAATTCTATGTGTCTAATATAGGTGAAAAACGCAAAAAATGAACCAATTTGAATGATTTATCGACGGAATCTATCAAAGACAATTATAATAAGCAATAAAAGTAGCACTTGAAGGACCACAGTCAGTATCTGAACTGATTTGAAATGTGATATGTATGAAAACTTCGATTTAGCACTATACCTCGGTTCGGTTACAAGCGGAATCTAAAATGCGAATTTTTTGATGTTTCCCAGGTCCGATCTACGCAAACGAGGTGTCAACGGAACGGGCTCGTCGCGGCGGTCAATATAAGGTAAGTATCGAGGGTAAGTTTCAAACAAAATATTTCACTAAGACCGAAAAAGTGTGAAATTCGACTATATTTGTATGGAATGTATATTATAAAGTATCGCAGGTGAGTACTAGAACAGCGGAGCGTGCGCAGAACCACTCCGGTGATCTAATATTAACGAAAGGTATACTATCAGACTATTGATTTGAACAGAAATGGCAAATTAAAACTTTTGAAATTAATATTTGATACTAAATAAATTCTATGTGTCTAATATAGGTGAAAAACGCAAAAAATGAACCAATTTGAATGATTTATCGACGGAATCTATCAAAGACAATTATAATAAGCAATAAAAGTAGCACTTGAAGGACCACAGTCAGTATCTGAACTGATTTGAAATGTGATATGTATGAAAACTTCGATTTAGCACTATACCTCGGTTCGGTTACAAGCGGAATCTAAAATGCGAATTTTTTGATGTTTCCCAGGTCCGATCTACGCAAACGAGGTGTCAACGGAACGGGCTCGTCGCGGCGGTCAATATAAGGTAAGTATCGAGGGTAAGTTTCAAACAAAATATTTCACTAAGACCGAAAAAGTGTGAAATTCGACTATATTTGTATGGAATGTATATTATAAAGTATCGCAGGTGAGTACTAGAACAGCGGAGCGTGCGCAGAACCACTCCGGTGATCTAATATTAACGAAAGGTATACTATCAGACTATTGATTTGAACAGAAATGGCAAATTAAAACTTTTGAAATTAATATTTGATACTAAATAAATTCTATGTGTCTAATATAGGTGAAAAACGCAAAAAATGAACCAATTTGAATGATTTATCGACGGAATCTATCAAAGACAATTATAATAAGCAATAAAAGTAGCACTTGAAGGACCACAGTCAGTATCTGAACTGATTTGAAATGTGATATGTATGAAAACTTCGATTTAGCACTATACCTCGGTTCGGTTACAAGCGGAATCTAAAATGCGAATTTTTTGATGTTTCCCAGGTCCGATCTACGCAAACGAGGTGTCAACGGAACGGGCTCGTCGCGGCGGTCAATATAAGGTAAGTATCGAGGGTAAGTTTCAAACAAAATATTTCACTAAGACCGAAAAAGTGTGAAATTCGACTATATTTGTATGGAATGTATATTATAAAGTATCGCAGGTGAGTACTAGAACAGCGGAGCGTGCGCAGAACCACTCCGGTGATCTAATATTAACGAAAGGTATACTATCAGACTATTGATTTGAACAGAAATGGCAAATTAAAACTTTTGAAATTAATATTTGATACTAAATAAATTCTATGTGTCTAATATAGGTGAAAAACGCAAAAAATGAACCAATTTGAATGATTTATCGACGGAATCTATCAAAGACAATTATAATAAGCAATAAAAGTAGCACTTGAAGGACCACAGTCAGTATCTGAACTGATTTGAAATGTGATATGTATGAAAACTTCGATTTAGCACTATACCTCGGTTCGGTTACAAGCGGAATCTAAAATGCGAATTTTTTGATGTTTCCCAGGTCCGATCTACGCAAACGAGTAGTCAACGGAACGGGCTCGTCGCGGCGGTCAATATAAGGTAAGTATCGAGGGTAAGTTTCAAACAAAATATTTCACTAAGACCGAAAAAGTGTGAAATTCGACTATATTTGTATGGAATGTATATTATAAAGTATCGCAGGTGAGTACTAGAACAGCGGAGCGTGCGCAGAACCACTCCGGTGATCTAATATTAACGAAAGGTATACTATCAGACTATTGATTTGAACAGAAATGGCAAATTAAAACTTTTGAAATTAATATTTGATACTAAATAAATTCTATGTGTCTAATATAGGTGAAAAACGCAAAAAATGAACCAATTTGAATGATTTATCGACGGAATCTATCAAAGACAATTATAATAAGCAATAAAAGTAGCACTTGAAGGACCACAGTCAGTATCTGAACTGATTTGAAATGTGATATGTATGAAAACTTCGATTTAGCA
>CAWUPE010000795.1:0-14117 GCA_963924145.1 Pyrausta purpuralis
GTCAATATAAGGTAAGTATCGAGGGTAAGTTTCAAACAAAATATTTCACTAAGACCGAAAAAGTGTGAAATTCGACTATATTTGTATGGAATGTATATTATAAAGTATCGCAGGTGAGTACTAGAACAGCGGAGCGTGCGCAGAACCACTCCGGTGATCTAATATTAACGAAAGGTATACTATCAGACTATTGATTTGAACAGAATGGCAAATTAAAACTTTTGAAATTAATATTTGATACTAAATAAATTCTATGTGTCTAATATAGGTGAAAAACGCAAAAGATGAACCAATTTGAATGATTTATCGACGGAATCTATCAAAGACAATTATAAGAAGCAATAAAAGTAGCACTTGAAGGACCAGAGTCAGTATCTGAACTGATTTGAAATGTGATATGTATGAAAACTTCGATTTAGCACTATACCTCGGTTCGGTTACAAGCTGAATCTAAAATGCGAATTTTTTGATGTTTCCCAGGTCCGATCTACGCAAACGAGGTGTCAACGGAACGGGCTCGTCGCGGCGGTCAATATAAGGTAAGTATCGAGGGTAAGTTTCAAACAAAATATTTCACTAAGACCGAAAAAGTGTGAAATTCGACTATATTTGTATGGAATGTATATTATAAAGTATCGCAGGTGAGTACTAGAACAGCGGAGCGTGCGCAGAACCACTCCGGTGATCTAATATTAACGAAAGGTATACTATCAGACTATTGATTTGAACAGAAATGGCAAATTAAAACTTTTGAAATTAATATTTGATACTAAATAAATTCTATGTGTCTAATATAGGTGAAAAACGCAAAAGATGAACCAATTTGAATGATTTATCGACGGAATCTATCAAAGACAATTATAAGAAGCAATAAAAGTAGCACTTGAAGGACCAGAGTCAGTATCTGAACTGATTTGAAATGTGATATGTATGAAAACTTCGATTTAGCACTATACCTCGGTTCGGTTACAAGCTGAATCTAAAATGCGAATTTTTTGATGTTTCCCAGGTCCGATCTACGCAAACGAGGTGTCAACGGAACGGGCTCGTCGCGGCGGTCAATATAAGGTAAGTATCGAGGGTAAGTTTCAAACAAAATATTTCACTAAGACCGAAAAAGTGTGAAATTCGACTATATTTGTATGGAATGTATATTATAAAGTATCGCAGGTGAGTACTAGAACAGCGGAGCGTGCGCAGAACCACTCCGGTGATCTAATATTAACGAAAGGTATACTATCAGACTATTGATTTGAACAGAAATGGCAAATTAAAACTTTTGAAATTAATATTTGATACTAAATAAATTCTATGTGTCTAATATAGGTGAAAAACGCAAAAGATGAACCAATTTGAATGATTTATCGACGGAATCTATCAAAGACAATTATAAGAAGCAATAAAAGTAGCACTTGAAGGACCAGAGTCAGTATCTGAACTGATTTGAAATGTGATATGTATGAAAACTTCGATTTAGCACTATACCTCGGTTCGGTTACAAGCTGAATCTAAAATGCGAATTTTTTGATGTTTCCCAGGTCCGATCTACGCAAACGAGGTGTCAACGGAACGGGCTCGTCGCGGCGGTCAATATAAGGTAAGTATCGAGGGTAAGTTTCAAACAAAATATTTCACTAAGACCGAAAAAGTGTGAAATTCGACTATATTTGTATGGAATGTATATTATAAAGTATCGCAGGTGAGTACTAGAACAGCGGAGCGTGCGCAGAACCACTCCGGTGATCTAATATTAACGAAAGGTATACTATCAGACTATTGATTTGAACAGAAATGGCAAATTAAAACTTTTGAAATTAATATTTGATACTAAATAAATTCTATGTGTCTAATATAGGTGAAAAACGCAAAAGATGAACCAATTTGAATGATTTATCGACGGAATCTATCAAAGACAATTATAAGAAGCAATAAAAGTAGCACTTGAAGGACCAGAGTCAGTATCTGAACTGATTTGAAATGTGATATGTATGAAAACTTCGATTTAGCACTATACCTCGGTTCGGTTACAAGCTGAATCTAAAATGCGAATTTTTTGATGTTTCCCAGGTCCGATCTACGCAAACGAGGTGTCAACGGAACGGGCTCGTCGCGGCGGTCAATATAAGGTAAGTATCGAGGGTAAGTTTCAAACAAAATATTTCACTAAGACCGAAAAAGTGTGAAATTCGACTATATTTGTATGGAATGTATATTATAAAGTATCGCAGGTGAGTACTAGAACAGCGGAGCGTGCGCAGAACCACTCCGGTGATCTAATATTAACGAAAGGTATACTATCAGACTATTGATTTGAACAGAAATGGCAAATTAAAACTTTTGAAATTAATATTTGATACTAAATAAATTCTATGTGTCTAATATAGGTGAAAAACGCAAAAGATGAACCAATTTGAATGATTTATCGACGGAATCTATCAAAGACAATTATAAGAAGCAATAAAAGTAGCACTTGAAGGACCAGAGTCAGTATCTGAACTGATTTGAAATGTGATATGTATGAAAACTTCGATTTAGCACTATACCTCGGTTCGGTTACAAGCTGAATCTAAAATGCGAATTTTTTGATGTTTCCCAGGTCCGATCTACGCAAACGAGGTGTCAACGGAACGGGCTCGTCGCGGCGGTCAATATAAGGTAAGTATCGAGGGTAAGTTTCAAACAAAATATTTCACTAAGACCGAAAAAGTGTGAAATTCGACTATATTTGTATGGAATGTATATTATAAAGTATCGCAGGTGAGTACTAGAACAGCGGAGCGTGCGCAGAACCACTCCGGTGATCTAATATTAACGAAAGGTATACTATCAGACTATTGATTTGAACAGAAATGGCAAATTAAAACTTTTGAAATTAATATTTGATACTAAATAAATTCTATGTGTCTAATATAGGTGAAAAACGCAAAAGATGAACCAATTTGAATGATTTATCGACGGAATCTATCAAAGACAATTATACGAGTAAGAAGCAATAAAAGTAGCACTTGAAGGACCAGAGTCAGTATCTGAACTGATTTGAAATGTGATATGTATGAAAACTTCGATTTAGCACTATACCTCGGTTCGGTTACAAGCTGAATCTAAAATGCGAATTTTTTGATGTTTCCCAGGTCCGATCTACGCAAACGAGGTGTCAACGGAACGGGCTCGTCGCGGCGGTCAATATAAGGTAAGTATCGAGGGTAAGTTTCAAACAAAATATTTCACTAAGACCGAAAAAGTGTGAAATTCGACTATATTTGTATGGAATGTATATTATAAAGTATCGCAGGTGAGTACTAGAACAGCGGAGCGTGCGCAGAACCACTCCGGTGATCTAATATTAACGAAAGGTATACTATCAGACTATTGATTTGAACAGAAATGGCAAATTAAAACTTTTGAAATTAATATTTGATACTAAATAAATTCTATGTGTCTAATATAGGTGAAAAACGCAAAAGATGAACCAATTTGAATGATTTATCGACGGAATCTATCAAAGACAATTATAAGAAGCAATAAAAGTAGCACTTGAAGGACCAGAGTCAGTATCTGAACTGATTTGAAATGTGATATGTATGAAAACTTCGATTTAGCACTATACCTCGGTTCGGTTACAAGCTGAATCTAAAATGCGAATTTTTTGATGTTTCCCAGGTCCGATCTACGCAAACGAGGTGTCAACGGAACGGGCTCGTCGCGGCGGTCAATATAAGGTAAGTATCGAGGGTAAGTTTCAAACAAAATATTTCACTAAGACCGAAAAAGTGTGAAATTCGACTATATTTGTATGGAATGTATATTATAAAGTATCGCAGGTGAGTACTAGAACAGCGGAGCGTGCGCAGAACCACTCCGGTGATCTAATATTAACGAAAGGTATACTATCAGACTATTGATTTGAACAGAAATGGCAAATTAAAACTTTTGAAATTAATATTTGATACTAAATAAATTCTATGTGTCTAATATAGGTGAAAAACGCAAAAGATGAACCAATTTGAATGATTTATCGACGGAATCTATCAAAGACAATTATAAGAAGCAATAAAAGTAGCACTTGAAGGACCAGAGTCAGTATCTGAACTGATTTGAAATGTGATATGTATGAAAACTTCGATTTAGCACTATACCTCGGTTCGGTTACAAGCTGAATCTAAAATGCGAATTTTTTGATGTTTCCCAGGTCCGATCTACGCAAACGAGGTGTCAACGGAACGGGCTCGTCGCGGCGGTCAATATAAGGTAAGTATCGAGGGTAAGTTTCAAACAAAATATTTCACTAAGACCGAAAAAGTGTGAAATTCGACTATATTTGTATGGAATGTATATTATAAAGTATCGCAGGTGAGTACTAGAACAGCGGAGCGTGCGCAGAACCACTCCGGTGATCTAATATTAACGAAAGGTATACTATCAGACTATTGATTTGAACAGAAATGGCAAATTAAAACTTTTGAAATTAATATTTGATACTAAATAAATTCTATGTGTCTAATATAGGTGAAAAACGCAAAAGATGAACCAATTTGAATGATTTATCGACGGAATCTATCAAAGACAATTATAAGAAGCAATAAAAGTAGCACTTGAAGGACCAGAGTCAGTATCTGAACTGATTTGAAATGTGATATGTATGAAAACTTCGATTTAGCACTATACCTCGGTTCGGTTACAAGCTGAATCTAAAATGCGAATTTTTTGATGTTTCCCAGGTCCGATCTACGCAAACGAGGTGTCAACGGAACGGGCTCGTCGCGGCGGTCAATATAAGGTAAGTATCGAGGGTAAGTTTCAAACAAAATATTTCACTAAGACCGAAAAAGTGTGAAATTCGACTATATTTGTATGGAATGTATATTATAAAGTATCGCAGGTGAGTACTAGAACAGCGGAGCGTGCGCAGAACCACTCCGGTGATCTAATATTAACGAAAGGTATACTATCAGACTATTGATTTGAACAGAAATGGCAAATTAAAACTTTTGAAATTAATATTTGATACTAAATAAATTCTATGTGTCTAATATAGGTGAAAAACGCAAAAGATGAACCAATTTGAATGATTTATCGACGGAATCTATCAAAGACAATTATAAGAAGCAATAAAAGTAGCACTTGAAGGACCAGAGTCAGTATCTGAACTGATTTGAAATGTGATATGTATGAAAACTTCGATTTAGCACTATACCTCGGTTCGGTTACAAGCTGAATCTAAAATGCGAATTTTTTGATGTTTCCCAGGTCCGATCTACGCAAACGAGGTGTCAACGGAACGGGCTCGTCGCGGCGGTCAATATAAGGTAAGTATCGAGGGTAAGTTTCAAACAAAATATTTCACTAAGACCGAAAAAGTGTGAAATTCGACTATATTTGTATGGAATGTATATTATAAAGTATCGCAGGTGAGTACTAGAACAGCGGAGCGTGCGCAGAACCACTCCGGTGATCTAATATTAACGAAAGGTATACTATCAGACTATTGATTTGAACAGAAATGGCAAATTAAAACTTTTGAAATTAATATTTGATACTAAATAAATTCTATGTGTCTAATATAGGTGAAAAACGCAAAAGATGAACCAATTTGAATGATTTATCGACGGAATCTATCAAAGACAATTATAAGAAGCAATAAAAGTAGCACTTGAAGGACCAGAGTCAGTATCTGAACTGATTTGAAATGTGATATGTATGAAAACTTCGATTTAGCACTATACCTCGGTTCGGTTACAAGCTGAATCTAAAATGCGAATTTTTTGATGTTTCCCAGGTCCGATCTACGCAAACGAGGTGTCAACGGAACGGGCTCGTCGCGGCGGTCAATATAAGGTAAGTATCGAGGGTAAGTTTCAAACAAAATATTTCACTAAGACCGAAAAAGTGTGAAATTCGACTATATTTGTATGGAATGTATATTATAAAGTATCGCAGGTGAGTACTAGAACAGCGGAGCGTGCGCAGAACCACTCCGGTGATCTAATATTAACGAAAGGTATACTATCAGACTATTGATTTGAACAGAAATGGCAAATTAAAACTTTTGAAATTAATATTTGATACTAAATAAATTCTATGTGTCTAATATAGGTGAAAAACGCAAAAGATGAACCAATTTGAATGATTTATCGACGGAATCTATCAAAGACAATTATAAGAAGCAATAAAAGTAGCACTTGAAGGACCAGAGTCAGTATCTGAACTGATTTGAAATGTGATATGTATGAAAACTTCGATTTAGCACTATACCTCGGTTCGGTTACAAGCTGAATCTAAAATGCGAATTTTTTGATGTTTCCCAGGTCCGATCTACGCAAACGAGGTGTCAACGGAACGGGCTCGTCGCGGCGGTCAATATAAGGTAAGTATCGAGGGTAAGTTTCAAACAAAATATTTCACTAAGACCGAAAAAGTGTGAAATTCGACTATATTTGTATGGAATGTATATTATAAAGTATCGCAGGTGAGTACTAGAACAGCGGAGCGTGCGCAGAACCACTCCGGTGATCTAATATTAACGAAAGGTATACTATCAGACTATTGATTTGAACAGAAATGGCAAATTAAAACTTTTGAAATTAATATTTGATACTAAATAAATTCTATGTGTCTAATATAGGTGAAAAACGCAAAAGATGAACCAATTTGAATGATTTATCGACGGAATCTATCAAAGACAATTATAAGAAGCAATAAAAGTAGCACTTGAAGGACCAGAGTCAGTATCTGAACTGATTTGAAATGTGATATGTATGAAAACTTCGATTTAGCACTATACCTCGGTTCGGTTACAAGCTGAATCTAAAATGCGAATTTTTTGATGTTTCCCAGGTCCGATCTACGCAAACGAGGTGTCAACGGAACGGGCTCGTCGCGGCGGTCAATATAAGGTAAGTATCGAGGGTAAGTTTCAAACAAAATATTTCACTAAGACCGAAAAAGTGTGAAATTCGACTATATTTGTATGGAATGTATATTATAAAGTATCGCAGGTGAGTACTAGAACAGCGGAGCGTGCGCAGAACCACTCCGGTGATCTAATATTAACGAAAGGTATACTATCAGACTATTGATTTGAACAGAAATGGCAAATTAAAACTTTTGAAATTAATATTTGATACTAAATAAATTCTATGTGTCTAATATAGGTGAAAAACGCAAAAGATGAACCAATTTGAATGATTTATCGACGGAATCTATCAAAGACAATTATAAGAAGCAATAAAAGTAGCACTTGAAGGACCAGAGTCAGTATCTGAACTGATTTGAAATGTGATATGTATGAAAACTTCGATTTAGCACTATACCTCGGTTCGGTTACAAGCTGAATCTAAAATGCGAATTTTTTGATGTTTCCCAGGTCCGATCTACGCAAACGAGGTGTCAACGGAACGGGCTCGTCGCGGCGGTCAATATAAGGTAAGTATCGAGGGTAAGTTTCAAACAAAATATTTCACTAAGACCGAAAAAGTGTGAAATTCGACTATATTTGTATGGAATGTATATTATAAAGTATCGCAGGTGAGTACTAGAACAGCGGAGCGTGCGCAGAACCACTCCGGTGATCTAATATTAACGAAAGGTATACTATCAGACTATTGATTTGAACAGAAATGGCAAATTAAAACTTTTGAAATTAATATTTGATACTAAATAAATTCTATGTGTCTAATATAGGTGAAAAACGCAAAAGATGAACCAATTTGAATGATTTATCGACGGAATCTATCAAAGACAATTATAAGAAGCAATAAAAGTAGCACTTGAAGGACCAGAGTCAGTATCTGAACTGATTTGAAATGTGATATGTATGAAAACTTCGATTTAGCACTATACCTCGGTTCGGTTACAAGCTGAATCTAAAATGCGAATTTTTTGATGTTTCCCAGGTCCGATCTACGCAAACGAGGTGTCAACGGAACGGGCTCGTCGCGGCGGTCAATATAAGGTAAGTATCGAGGGTAAGTTTCAAACAAAATATTTCACTAAGACCGAAAAAGTGTGAAATTCGACTATATTTGTATGGAATGTATATTATAAAGTATCGCAGGTGAGTACTAGAACAGCGGAGCGTGCGCAGAACCACTCCGGTGATCTAATATTAACGAAAGGTATACTATCAGACTATTGATTTGAACAGAAATGGCAAATTAAAACTTTTGAAATTAATATTTGATACTAAATAAATTCTATGTGTCTAATATAGGTGAAAAACGCAAAAGATGAACCAATTTGAATGATTTATCGACGGAATCTATCAAAGACAATTATAAGAAGCAATAAAAGTAGCACTTGAAGGACCAGAGTCAGTATCTGAACTGATTTGAAATGTGATATGTATGAAAACTTCGATTTAGCACTATACCTCGGTTCGGTTACAAGCTGAATCTAAAATGCGAATTTTTTGATGTTTCCCAGGTCCGATCTACGCAAACGAGGTGTCAACGGAACGGGCTCGTCGCGGCGGTCAATATAAGGTAAGTATCGAGGGTAAGTTTCAAACAAAATATTTCACTAAGACCGAAAAAGTGTGAAATTCGACTATATTTGTATGGAATGTATATTATAAAGTATCGCAGGTGAGTACTAGAACAGCGGAGCGTGCGCAGAACCACTCCGGTGATCTAATATTAACGAAAGGTATACTATCAGACTATTGATTTGAACAGAAATGGCAAATTAAAACTTTTGAAATTAATATTTGATACTAAATAAATTCTATGTGTCTAATATAGGTGAAAAACGCAAAAGATGAACCAATTTGAATGATTTATCGACGGAATCTATCAAAGACAATTATAAGAAGCAATAAAAGTAGCACTTGAAGGACCAGAGTCAGTATCTGAACTGATTTGAAATGTGATATGTATGAAAACTTCGATTTAGCACTATACCTCGGTTCGGTTACAAGCTGAATCTAAAATGCGAATTTTTGATGTTTCCCAGGTCCGATCTACGCAAACGAGGTGTCAACGGAACGGGCTCGTCGCGGCGGTCAATATAAGGTAAGTATCGAGGGTAAGTTTCAAACAAAATATTTCACTAAGACCGAAAAAGTGTGAAATTCGACTATATTTGTATGGAATGTATATTATAAAGTATCGCAGGTGAGTACTAGAACAGCGGAGCGTGCGCAGAACCACTCCGGTGATCTAATATTAACGAAAGGTATACTATCAGACTATTGATTTGAACAGAAATGGCAAATTAAAACTTTTGAAATTAATATTTGATACTAAATAAATTCTATGTGTCTAATATAGGTGAAAAACGCAAAAGATGAACCAATTTGAATGATTTATCGACGGAATCTATCAAAGACAATTATAAGAAGCAATAAAAGTAGCACTTGAAGGACCAGAGTCAGTATCTGAACTGATTTGAAATGTGATATGTATGAAAACTTCGATTTAGCACTATACCTCGGTTCGGTTACAAGCTGAATCTAAAATGCGAATTTTTTGATGTTTCCCAGGTCCGATCTACGCAAACGAGGTGTCAACGGAACGGGCTCGTCGCGGCGGTCAATATAAGGTAAGTATCGAGGGTAAGTTTCAAACAAAATATTTCACTAAGACCGAAAAAGTGTGAAATTCGACTATATTTGTATGGAATGTATATTATAAAGTATCGCAGGTGAGTACTAGAACAGCGGAGCGTGCGCAGAACCACTCCGGTGATCTAATATTAACGAAAGGTATACTATCAGACTATTGATTTGAACAGAAATGGCAAATTAAAACTTTTGAAATTAATATTTGATACTAAATAAATTCTATGTGTCTAATATAGGTGAAAAACGCAAAAGATGAACCAATTTGAATGATTTATCGACGGAATCTATCAAAGACAATTATAAGAAGCAATAAAAGTAGCACTTGAAGGACCAGAGTCAGTATCTGAACTGATTTGAAATGTGATATGTATGAAAACTTCGATTTAGCACTATACCTCGGTTCGGTTACAAGCTGAATCTAAAATGCGAATTTTTTGATGTTTCCCAGGTCCGATCTACGCAAACGAGGTGTCAACGGAACGGGCTCGTCGCGGCGGTCAATATAAGGTAAGTATCGAGGGTAAGTTTCAAACAAAATATTTCACTAAGACCGAAAAAGTGTGAAATTCGACTATATTTGTATGGAATGTATATTATAAAGTATCGCAGGTGAGTACTAGAACAGCGGAGCGTGCGCAGAACCACTCCGGTGATCTAATATTAACGAAAGGTATACTATCAGACTATTGATTTGAACAGAAATGGCAAATTAAAACTTTTGAAATTAATATTTGATACTAAATAAATTCTATGTGTCTAATATAGGTGAAAAACGCAAAAGATGAACCAATTTGAATGATTTATCGACGGAATCTATCAAAGACAATTATAAGAAGCAATAAAAGTAGCACTTGAAGGACCAGAGTCAGTATCTGAACTGATTTGAAATGTGATATGTATGAAAACTTCGATTTAGCACTATACCTCGGTTCGGTTACAAGCTGAATCTAAAATGCGAATTTTTTGATGTTTCCCAGGTCCGATCTACGCAAACGAGGTGTCAACGGAACGGGCTCGTCGCGGCGGTCAATATAAGGTAAGTATCGAGGGTAAGTTTCAAACAAAATATTTCACTAAGACCGAAAAAGTGTGAAATTCGACTATATTTGTATGGAATGTATATTATAAAGTATCGCAGGTGAGTACTAGAACAGCGGAGCGTGCGCAGAACCACTCCGGTGATCTAATATTAACGAAAGGTATACTATCAGACTATTGATTTGAACAGAAATGGCAAATTAAAACTTTTGAAATTAATATTTGATACTAAATAAATTCTATGTGTCTAATATAGGTGAAAAACGCAAAAGATGAACCAATTTGAATGATTTATCGACGGAATCTATCAAAGACAATTATAAGAAGCAATAAAAGTAGCACTTGAAGGACCAGAGTCAGTATCTGAACTGATTTGAAATGTGATATGTATGAAAACTTCGATTTAGCACTATACCTCGGTTCGGTTACAAGCTGAATCTAAAATGCGAATTTTTGATGTTTCCCAGGTCCGATCTACGCAAACGAGGTGTCAACGGAACGGGCTCGTCGCGGCGGTCAATATAAGGTAAGTATCGAGGGTAAGTTTCAAACAAAATATTTCACTAAGACCGAAAAAGTGTGAAATTCGACTATATTTGTATGGAATGTATATTATAAAGTATCGCAGGTGAGTACTAGAACAGCGGAGCGTGCGCAGAACCACTCCGGTGATCTAATATTAACGAAAGGTATACTATCAGACTATTGATTTGAACAGAAATGGCAAATTAAAACTTTTGAAATTAATATTTGATACTAAATAAATTCTATGTGTCTAATATAGGTGAAAAACGCAAAAGATGAACCAATTTGAATGATTTATCGACGGAATCTATCAAAGACAATTATAAGAAGCAATAAAAGTAGCACTTGAAGGACCAGAGTCAGTATCTGAACTGATTTGAAATGTGATATGTATGAAAACTTCGATTTAGCACTATACCTCGGTTCGGTTACAAGCTGAATCTAAAATGCGAATTTTTTGATGTTTCCCAGGTCCGATCTACGCAAACGAGGTGTCAACGGAACGGGCTCGTCGCGGCGGTCAATATAAGGTAAGTATCGAGGGTAAGTTTCAAACAAAATATTTCACTAAGACCGAAAAAGTGTGAAATTCGACTATATTTGTATGGAATGTATATTATAAAGTATCGCAGGTGAGTACTAGAACAGCGGAGCGTGCGCAGAACCACTCCGGTGATCTAATATTAACGAAAGGTATACTATCAGACTATTGATTTGAACAGAAATGGCAAATTAAAACTTTTGAAATTAATATTTGATACTAAATAAATTCTATGTGTCTAATATAGGTGAAAAACGCAAAAGATGAACCAATTTGAATGATTTATCGACGGAATCTATCAAAGACAATTATAAGAAGCAATAAAAGTAGCACTTGAAGGACCAGAGTCAGTATCTGAACTGATTTGAAATGTGATATGTATGAAAACTTCGATTTAGCACTATACCTCGGTTCGGTTACAAGCTGAATCTAAAATGCGAATTTTTTGATGTTTCCCAGGTCCGATCTACGCAAACGAGGTGTCAACGGAACGGGCTCGTCGCGGCGGTCAATATAAGGTAAGTATCGAGGGTAAGTTTCAAACAAAATATTTCACTAAGACCGAAAAAGTGTGAAATTCGACTATATTTGTATGGAATGTATATTATAAAGTATCGCAGGTGAGTACTAGAACAGCGGAGCGTGCGCAGAACCACTCCGGTGATCTAATATTAACGAAAGGTATACTATCAGACTATTGATTTGAACAGAAATGGCAAATTAAAACTTTTGAAATTAATATTTGATACTAAATAAATTCTATGTGTCTAATATAGGTGAAAAACGCAAAGATGAACCAATTTGAATGATTTATCGACGGAATCTATCAAAGACAATTATAAGAAGCAATAAAAGTAGCACTTGAAGGACCAGAGTCAGTATCTGAACTGATTTGAAATGTGATATGTATGAAAACTTCGATTTAGCACTATACCTCGGTTCGGTTACAAGCTGAATCTAAAATGCGAATTTTTTGATGTTTCCCAGGTCCGATCTACGCAAACGAGGTGTCAACGGAACGGGCTCGTCGCGGCGGTCAATATAAGGTAAGTATCGAGGGTAAGTTTCAAACAAAATATTTCACTAAGACCGAAAAAGTGTGAAATTCGACTATATTTGTATGGAATGTATATTATAAAGTATCGCA
Source organism: Pyrausta purpuralis (assembly GCA_963924145.1). Taxonomy (NCBI): domain Eukaryota; kingdom Metazoa; phylum Arthropoda; class Insecta; order Lepidoptera; family Crambidae; genus Pyrausta; species Pyrausta purpuralis. The sequence continues at coordinate 12,811 of CAWUPE010000795.1, forward strand.
GGTGAGTACTAGAACAGCGGAGCGTGCGCAGAACCACTCCGGTGATCTAATATTAACGAAAGGTATACTATCAGACTATTGATTTGAACAGAAATGGCAAATTAAAACTTTTGAAATTAATATTTGATACTAAATAAATTCTATGTGTCTAATATAGGTGAAAAACGCAAAAGATGAACCAATTTGAATGATTTATCGACGGAATCTATCAAAGACAATTATACGAGTAAGAAGCAATAAAAGTAGCACTTGAAGGACCAGAGTCAGTATCTGAACTGATTTGAAATGTGATATGTATGAAAACTTCGATTTAGCACTATACCTCGGTTCGGTTACAAGCTGAATCTAAAATGCGAATTTTTTGATGTTTCCCAGGTCCGATCTACGCAAACGAGGTGTCAACGGAACGGGCTCGTCGCGGCGGTCAATATAAGGTAAGTATCGAGGGTAAGTTTCAAACAAAATATTTCACTAAGACCGAAAAAGTGTGAAATTCGACTATATTTGTATGGAATGTATATTATAAAGTATCGCAGGTGAGTACTAGAACAGCGGAGCGTGCGCAGAACCACTCCGGTGATCTAATATTAACGAAAGGTATACTATCAGACTATTGATTTGAACAGAAATGGCAAATTAAAACTTTTGAAATTAATATTTGATACTAAATAAATTCTATGTGTCTAATATAGGTGAAAAACGCAAAAGATGAACCAATTTGAATGATTTATCGACGGAATCTATCAAAGACAATTATAAGAAGCAATAAAAGTAGCACTTGAAGGACCAGAGTCAGTATCTGAACTGATTTGAAATGTGATATGTATGAAAACTTCGATTTAGCACTATACCTCGGTTCGGTTACAAGCTGAATCTAAAATGCGAATTTTTTGATGTTTCCCAGGTCCGATCTACGCAAACGAGGTGTCAACGGAACGGGCTCGTCGCGGCGGTCAATATAAGGTAAGTATCGAGGGTAAGTTTCAAACAAAATATTTCACTAAGACCGAAAAAGTGTGAAATTCGACTATATTTGTATGGAATGTATATTATAAAGTATCGCAGGTGAGTACTAGAACAGCGGAGCGTGCGCAGAACCACTCCGGTGATCTAATATTAACGAAAGGTATACTATCAGACTATTGATTTGAACAGAAATGGCAAATTAAAACTTTTGAAATTAATATTTGATACTAAATAAATTCTATGTGTCTAATATAGGTGAAAAACGCAAAAGATGAACCAATTTGAATGATTTATCGACGGAATCTATCAAAGACAATTATAAGAAGCAATAAAAGTAGCAC
>CAWUPE010000796.1:0-13279 GCA_963924145.1 Pyrausta purpuralis
CCCCCAAGGCAGCTGTCTATCACCGACCCTGTACGCTGCCTACACCAACGACGTTCCCACCATCAACGACCGTCTTCATGAGTGGGAACCCAAGGTCGAGCTGGCGCTGTTCGCGGACGACAGCGCATTTTACACCACCGCCCCATGGGTCAAGGCGGCGGTGAAAAGGATGCAGAAGCAGCTCGACCTACTGCCGGACTGGCTGGAGAGATGGCGGATAGCGGTAAACGTGGGCAAAACCGCCGCCATCTACACGGGCCCCCAAAGACGGAAGATGCCCGAGCTGGTCCTCAACGGCCAGAAGATAAAGTGGCAGCGCAGTACCAAGTACTTAGGCTGCCACCTGGACCAGCGCCTCACCCTGAAAGACCAGGTCAAGCACCTGGTCGACTCCAGCCGCGGGGCGCGTGCACGATTGCGCCCCGTCCTCCAGTCCCGCCTGCCCACCAGAACAAAGGTGGGCATATTTAAAACGTACGTGCGCTCCAGGCTGACATACGCGGCCCCAGCCTGGTACGCAATGACAAGCGCAGCCCACCGTACGCAGCTCCAATCCCAGCAAAACATAGCGCTCCGAATTATAACGGGGGCCGGGCGCTATGTTAGGAATGCCACTATACACAGGGACCTCAAGATGGAGGCCCTGGAGGGATTCGTGGTCCGCACGTCCAAACGGATGTACGAAGCCGCGGACCACGGGCCGCACCCCGGGCTACAAAATATAGCCCCCATGGCCATGCCCACGGTACAAGAGTCGAGCAAGAGGCCAACCCCACGACAGGTCTGCTCCTTAAATCCGCCCTCCCACCTACCCGAGTCCCAATCACAACCCCCCCCGCCCCCTATCTCTCGTCCCCTCCTTAGCCAGAGTCAGCCGCAGTCAGCTTGCCCTGCTCATCGGGCCTCCCCGAACGGGGTCTCACCTGATGGGCAGCCCGCAGCGACTGTGCAGCTGGCTCTGGCAGAAGATGAAGATACAGACCTGTCGTCACAAGACGGCCGCAATGCGGCTCCCAATACCGTGGGCCAGTAGGCCCATGAGATGAAGCCCGGGGAAGGAGCTGAGGCTCGAACCCGAGCCGCCCAGAAGGGGCGAGGAAACCCGACGTACGTGTGTAGCGAGTTAGTTACGCGCTGCCCGCCTAACGTAGTGTTGAATTTCGTTCGTACAACAAACAATCTTGTAACATTTCAAGATGACCGGTCGCGGTAAAGGAGGAAAGGGTCTGGGGAAAGGAGGCGCCAAACGTCACAGGAAGGTGCTCCGTGATAACATCCAAGGTATCACGAAGCCCGCGATCCGTCGTCTCGCTCGCAGAGGTGGCGTGAAACGTATCTCCGGTTTGATCTACGAAGAGACCCGCGGTGTGCTCAAGGTGTTCCTAGAGAACGTGATCCGTGACGCCGTCACCTACACCGAGCACGCCAAGAGGAAGACCGTCACCGCCATGGACGTGGTCTACGCTCTGAAACGCCAGGGGCGTACCCTGTACGGTTTCGGAGGTTAAATAACCATACCCACCCCGGTCGGTGTGTGTGTCGTGTGGTGCATCATCGCCGCCGCCGCTCGCCGATTTATAATAAAAAGGCCCTTTTCAGGGCCGCACAAGTTTCGTTGTTTAAAAATGACTGTTTCTTTCGAAGACGAAGTTGCAGCACTCTCATGTACCTACCTATAAATTACTTGACATACATACGTCACACTCGAGATTATTTCCTCATTGACGAGACGAGACTGGACGAGAACGCATGCTACTCGAACTCTCACATTAGTTTACCTACCTACATATTATAATATCACGTAGGTATGTACTGTATTATCAGACTGTTGAATACATCGATTCGTCACTCCATTTTTATAGATGGTATAAAAATATAAAATGAAATAAACATGGGAAGGGAGGGAGGGAGTGAGTGAGATGGATAGGTAGGTAGGATATGTAAGTGTTGTTCGAACAACACTTAAGAAGGGAGATGATTTCAAACATTTTTTTTATGATGAAAGAGTTTAATTTGTGAGTATAACAATACACAAAACAATTAAATATAATTATTTATAATTTATACACATATTCTCGGGCCGGTTATCGCCTCCTCCTCTTACGGCAGCGTCGCAGCGGGTTGAGCAACGAATGAACTGAAATAAAAAAATATATATATACATATAACATAGGTATTACATTTTGTGCAGTTTTGAAATTACAAATAATTTTATTATTCGACTAGTCGACACAAGGAACGCGTTCGTTGGTTGATCAGCAGCAGCAATAGTAGAAGAATCTGCATTTTATACTCATATAGGACCCGATACCGCCCGTTATTATGGAGAGCGTGTTAGTTATTAGATCGCGCGCGGACTATGTACGTACAGTTATAATGTTGTTATCAATATGAGTTTGAATCATTTAACATGATTGAAATATGGATAATACAATTTATTTATAAGCGTAACATGTAACGTACACGAGCACAGGAACGCCTTCACAGAGACCGAGTGGAGAGCGTTCATGTTTTACGACCCTCCTCTCGAGTACGATAAATACGGCCCGAAGCGTAACAAATATGATATATTTTTTTACACGTATAAAGGTTGGGATGTTCGATTTTAAATTTTCGAAGAATTAACGTACATCATATACGAATTACGGGAGAAAAATAACATTTAAACACGACCCTCGGTCAATGCGGTGCACAATGTTGAAAATAAACTAGCGTAGCGTTCAAACCGTCGTTTATATTGTAATAATAACTGTACAGTATCGTCGGTGGACTTTAAGAGATTCAAGGCACAAGTGCTAATAATGAATAACATGTAAATAATGTTAGGGAACGTATTTTTTTAAGACACATGCTAGTGAAAAGTTTCAAGCTTGTGTACGAGAAAACGTCTAGCGGCAGAGCGGCTCTCCTTACGGTATTGCCAAAGCGCGTTCGATTTCACGCGCCGTCCCGCGTCGCACAGCTCTATCTATCCTTTTCACTCGTTCCGCGCGCGCGCGCAGTAGCAGTACACGTCTGAAAAGCAAGAATCAAGATAGTTAGTTCGTTCGTCACTACTTGTATATACTAGTATCACGAGGAAGAGAAAAATGGCAGACACAGCAGTAGCATCCGAGACACCCGCGCCGGCTACGCCCGCGAAGAAGCCGAAGGCGTCCGCCGCCGGCGCCAAGAAACCGAAGGCGAAGCCGACGCACCCTAAGACATCCGAGATGGTCAACAACGCCATCAAGGAGTTGAAGGAGCGAAGCGGTTCCTCCCTGCAAGCGATCAAGAAATACATAGCCGCTCAGTATAAGGTCGACGCCGAGAAATTGGCGCCGTTCATCAGGAAGTATCTCAAGAGCGCCGTAGAGTCCGGTGCCCTCATTCAGACCAAGGGAAAGGGCGCTTCGGGATCGTTCAAGTTGGAATCCAAATCGGCCGCCTCCAAGAAACCCGCCGCGAGCAAAGCTACCGCCAAGGGAGCCTCCGCCGCGTCCGCCAAGTCCAAGAAGGCGACCGCCTCCGCCGCCGCGGGCAAAGCGAAGAAAGCTGCAGCCTCGAGCGCCGCTTCGTCGCCGTCGAAGGCGAAGCCCGCCACCAAGGACAAGAAGGCCGCCGCCGCTAAGAAGAAGCCCGCCGCCAAGAAACCCGCGGCCGCCGCCAAGGGTAAAGCCGCCGCCGCACCCAAGGCGAAGAAGACAGCGAAGCCTCCGACGAAGAAGCCGAAAGCGCCCAAACCGAAGAAGGCCGCCGCCACCCCCAAGTCCAAGCCCGCGGCTAAGAAGGCGTCCGCCGGCAAGAAGTAAACGACAAGTATACGCCGCCATCACACCGCCGCCAATGCAGCAAGCAACTCGTGTCGCCCGCCGGTGTCGTCTTATGTGGTATGTGGTGCGCCCGGTGCGGTGTGTGAAGGTGACGTTGTTGTTGTTGTCTATAAGTTATTCAACAACCGACTACAGTGCTTGGCTAAAAAGTGGAAGGAAGGAAGGAAGCAAGCAAGCAAGCAAGCGTCGTCACTCACCGAAACGCCCGCGCCGGCGCGCCGCCACCATCATAACGGCCCCGAGTCAGAGGCTGCGGTTGCAGCGAACGTCGAATGTTCAACAAAAAGCCCTTTTCAGGGCTAACAAAACGTTCAAACATGTGTATTCACATGGTTTCTGTTCGAATGACGAGTCTCTCTCTCTCTACGCAGTATTTACCCTGAAATCGATATAAAACAAACACGTTAAGTACACTATACATAATATTTATGATTTATAACACAACACAAACACACACACACACACACACACACACACACACACACACACGTATACACAATCCCTAGGTACTTTACTTAGGTACTGCATTACCCACCTAAGCGTACGCACTACTCACGCGAGTAACTAACTAACTAACTACATACATACTTATACATAATCACTCACAAATTTAACACCGTTTGCACACAACTAAATATGTGTCTGTATCGCAATAAGATATAATTATAATAATTATGCGTTGTTTACGTACCCGTAGGTGGTCATCATCATCACTTCACTCACAGTCACAGTCGATCGTCCATTTCAATTTCATTCACATTGCTGCATTCAGCGGCAGGCACCTCCGCGCCGTTGTTCGTTGTTTTTTTTTTTTTTACTTAGACGCACGCATACATTTAGCACACCTGAAACGCAACACCCACGATTGAACGTTAACTAAATAAACAAAATTTATCATATCATTATCATCACCGTAAACAAACACATTCATTACGTTACGTTAGATGTCTCATTTTACCGCCATAGTCGGTCACACACACACACGGCGGCCTTTCCGCGCAAACGATATTTTATTTATACAAAAAATAATTATTATATTATTGGGCACTTAAAACACAAATTACATTAGACGTTTGTTTCGCCCCACACGCGCACACATTGTATTGTGTTGTGTAACTAGGTATAATACAAAAATCGCAGCCGGACCGCCCGACTGCCCGCGTCTGTTTTCCGCGCGACGACGAAACTTTCCTCTTGTTGTCTTGACTTTTGCAATTATATTTCCGTCATAGACTAGTGCAATGATAATATTCACGATATATAACAAAATGCAGCCAACTATGAAAAGTTTCGTCTGTCTCTGTTGTTGTTATTATTGTTATTATTTAGTTTTCATTAGTCATTTAGTTGAAAAAAAAAAAAGAATGGGACAGTGGTAATTATCTGCCCTTCGCACTCTTTATAAAATAAACATTGGACCTGGACATGCCTTGCTCTGAATACGTACACACATTCTGTCTGGGTCGGTCGGGGTTAGATTAGATTAGAGAGCGAGTGCTAAGTATATGTCTGTCTCACTCTCTCTTACGTTTAAACGCTCACCCCACTATTCGGCCGGCGTGCGCGAGTATATATATTATTATTTCGATGATTTTAGAAACAGTCTCTGCTGCGCTCTCGCTCGCCGCACCTATTACTTATTCGTTATTCACGTTTCGTAAATCAACACTCCAAACATGTCCGGACGCGGCAAAGGTGGCAAAGTAAAGGGGAAGGCAAAGTCTCGGTCCAACCGTGCCGGTCTACAGTTCCCGGTCGGTCGTATCCACAGACTTCTGCGTAAGGGAAACTACGCCGAGCGCGTCGGTGCCGGTGCGCCTGTCTACCTCGCCGCCGTGATGGAGTACTTGGCCGCTGAGGTCCTCGAATTGGCCGGCAACGCTGCCCGTGACAACAAGAAGACCAGAATCATCCCCAGACATCTCCAGCTGGCGATACGCAACGACGAGGAGTTGAACAAGCTCCTCTCCGGCGTGACCATCGCCCAGGGTGGTGTGCTGCCCAACATTCAGGCGGTGCTGTTGCCCAAGAAGACCGAAAAGAAGGCTTAAGCTTTTTTATGTACACGTATCCGTCCGTCCAGCGACGGACGTACGTACGTACGTACGAACGTGCACACGTCATGTCACACATAGACACTCGTGTGTTACGTTACATATACAAAAGGCCCTTTTCAGGGCCACAATATGATTCTGATGTTTTATAAAATGTTTCTTGTAGATTGACGCATACAATGAGCTAGCATACGCCCCACATTGCTATACGAAATCGCTCTAAAATATACAGATAGGTGTCTGTGTGTACACAGTAATAAAAGTGAACGAGTCAAGAAATTATACAAATTTAGAAATCAACAAAGTATGTTGGTACACGACTGGAGGTGCCTAATGAATTATATTATGTGTATGATATATAGGTAAGTATCTATTATAAGTCTGATAATAAACATTGTGATTAACGTGGTATTTATTTATAATAATAAATTGTTGAATTAATATATAAATACATAATTTACGAGAACGACGCGACGATATTACGTTACGACGTCTAACGACGTCTAATCGGTGATATGTACTTACGTATTATTTAACGAATTATAATAATAATAATAATACCTAACACAAATTAGTATTGATATTGTCTAAAACGTAATGTTTACTCATACAATCTATAAAAGAGTGACATAGTGATATATATCTATCTCGCTTCAACCGCATGTGCAGAACTTTTAGAGCGAGAGGACGAATTAGAGCGAGACGGAAGACGTTGGAGCGACTCTATTGGTCGCCAATGTAAAGCGCAGTAGTCGAGTATTCGACCCCCGTGAATCGAGGTATACCCATATTTTTGTCTCGTTGCCGACACATTCGCTCGCATCTCCCAACGGTGCACGCGTCGTTTGCATATTAGCCGACTGTTTTGTACACACTCATCTCAACCATGCCGCCCAAGACAAGCGGAAAGGCCGCTAAGAAGTCCGGCAAGGCCCAAAAGAACATCTCTAAAACCGACAAGAAAAAGAAGAAGCACAAGAGGAAGGAGAGCTACGCCATCTACATCTACAAGGTGTTGAAGCAGGTGCACCCGGACACCGGTATCTCCAGTAAGGCCATGTCTATCATGAACTCGTTCGTGAACGACATCTTCGAACGCATCGCCGCCGAAGCCTCTCGCCTCGCCCACTACAACAAGCGATCCACCATCACATCGAGGGAGGTGCAGACCTCCGTCAGGCTCCTGTTGCCCGGTGAACTCGCGAAGCACGCCGTGAGTGAAGGCACCAAAGCGGTCACCAAGTACACCAGCTCAAAGTGAATTCGGTTAATTAATGTTAACCGTTTCGCCGTGTCTCGTTACTCGTTACACGCGCGCCGCTGTGCGTGCGTGTGTGCGGGGACGACACTGAACCAAAAGGCCCTTTTCAGGGCCACAAAATGCATATCGAACATTACAATGTTTCTTGACGATGACGTCTCACATAAATAATTATATTAAAGCATAAATAAATGACATGAACGTAGAAGTATGTATGTATGTATGTATGTATGGATGCCTGCCTGCCTGCCTGCCATTAGTGTCAAAAGTGCCAATTTATGTACCGAGTAGATATAACATACATTATGTGTACGTATGATTAAATTATAATATTGTCTGTTTTGATGGATCCTTGCAATTGACAGTGTGAGAGACAGTTAATTAGAGACAACACAGGGCGCACTGCAACACCTACTGTAGGTAGGTGTTCAATAAGATACAAAATATATTAGTCACAGTTTGTGATGATGAATAAATAAATAATGGAATGGTTTTTTTTTTTGGTATGTACAATGCAAACGATAACGAAACCGCGACGGCATAAAATGTACCTATGTTTACGTTCATGCATCGAATGTAATATGTGCGTGCATTAAGATTGATTTCCTTATTATTATTATTATTTTAATATAGTATCTAATTAAAAAAAAAAAAAAAAAAAAAAAAAAGTACACAGAGGAAATAGTAACAATGACGATTTACCGAGTATACTACAACACCACAGCACAGCACACTGCACCGGTAGGAAAGGAATGGCGCGTGTGCGCTAGAAAGGGACGGTATACGGTGAGCGAGCGAGAGCGACGCCTCGTCCGTGTATAAATATAGACTTTTGTCTGTATGTGATTTTATTATACGTCAGTACGTCGTACGACACGGAACCGCCCGAGTCGCATTGCACCCAACTCCCGTGTGTGTGTAGTAAACTCACTTTAATTAACAATGGCACGTACCAAGCAGACCGCTCGTAAATCCACCGGTGGCAAAGCCCCGAGGAAGCAGCTCGCCACCAAGGCGGCTCGCAAGAGCGCGCCCGCCACCGGCGGTGTCAAGAAGCCCCATCGCTACAGGCCCGGCACCGTAGCCCTTCGTGAGATCCGTCGTTACCAGAAGAGTACAGAGCTGTTGATCCGCAAGCTGCCGTTCCAGCGTCTCGTACGTGAGATCGCACAGGACTTCAAGACCGACCTGCGTTTCCAGAGCTCCGCCGTGATGGCCCTCCAGGAGGCGAGCGAGGCTTACCTAGTCGGTCTCTTCGAAGACACCAATCTGTGCGCCATCCACGCGAAACGCGTCACCATCATGCCAAAGGACATCCAATTGGCGCGCAGGATCCGAGGAGAGCGCGCTTAAGCAGCGAGCGGTCGCTTGCCGGCGGCGCGAACGGCGTCCGCGTGGCAAACGTTGTTCAATACAATTATTTACAAAAGGCCCTTTTCAGGGCCGCACATTATTCATGAATGTGTTTTATGAAACGCTAAAAGTTTCTTAAGAGACGAGACACAATATTGTTATCTTAAATAATTATAATCATAAGAAATAACTTATAATGTGTGACTATATTATAAATACAATACAATAACAATACTCACATACCTACCGAACCACATACTAGTAGTAGTAGTAGTAGTAGTAGTATATTATATGTATTAATTATGTCGTTTTTTATTATTATCTGACGCCGATCTCGGTGTGTTGTTGTTATTTCTTTTAGGTATGTACTCATAATCTGATGAATATAATTTACTAGTACATCGACACCGTTGCATGATAGAGGTGATTTACATTGCCCAGTCTGTGTGTAGTGAGTACATACATATTATAATAGTACATGTAAGGTAAGGTACGTTACGTAAATGTACTATAACCATAAAAATAAAAATAAATAGGTACATATTATAATTATATGCGTGTAAGGTGAGAGAAAAATAAACAGCGGACGAGATGCCGAACCGATGTATTCGATATGATATTAATAATATTGTTATGTTGATGTTGATTAATTTGATTATTATTATTATTATTATTATTATTATTCTTTTTTTTGTTAATATTGTTATGTACCTATTTATGAAAAATCGATCGATTTGTAAACAATCGTCCGTCTCTATCGCACCGTCGCGCGCAACGCTACGTGTGATCGAGTGTACGGCCCCCTCCCCACTACGCCTGTAGCCTACCCGCTGTCTCAATGGAATCGTATAAATATCGGAGCACCGTCGTGTGTAGCGAGTTAGTTACGCGCTGCCCGCCTAACGTAGTGTTGAATTTCGTTCGTACAACAAACAATCTTGTAACATTTCAAGATGACCGGTCGCGGTAAAGGAGGAAAGGGTCTGGGGAAAGGAGGCGCCAAACGTCACAGGAAGGTGCTCCGTGATAACATCCAAGGTATCACGAAGCCCGCGATCCGTCGTCTCGCTCGCAGAGGTGGCGTGAAACGTATCTCCGGTTTGATCTACGAAGAGACCCGCGGTGTGCTCAAGGTGTTCCTAGAGAACGTGATCCGTGACGCCGTCACCTACACCGAGCACGCCAAGAGGAAGACCGTCACCGCCATGGACGTGGTCTACGCTCTGAAACGCCAGGGGCGTACCCTGTACGGTTTCGGAGGTTAAATAACCATACCCACCCCGGTCGGTGTGTGTGTCGTGTGGTGCATCATCGCCGCCGCCGCTCGCCGATTTATAATAAAAAGGCCCTTTTCAGGGCCGCACAAGTTTCGTTGTTTAAAAATGACTGTTTCTTTCGAAGACGAAGTTGCAGCACTCTCATGTACCTACCTATAAATTACTTTACATACATACGTCACACTCGAGATTATTTCCTCATTGACGAGACGAGACTGGACGAGAACGCATGCTACTCGAACTCTCACATTAGTTTACCTACCTACATATTATAATATCACGTAGGTATGTACTGTATTATCAGACTGTTGAATACATCGATTCGTCACTCCATTTTTATAGATGGTATAAAAATATAAAATGAAATAAACATGGGAAGGGAGGGAGGGAGTGAGTGAGATGGATAGGTAGGTAGGATATGTAAGTGTTGTTCGAACAACACTTAAGAAGGGAGATGATTTCAAACATTTTTTTTATGATGAAAGAGTTTAATTTGTGAGTATAACAATACACAAAACAATTAAATATAATTATTTATAATTTATACACATATTCTCGGGCCGGTTATCGCCTCCTCCTCTTACGGCAGCGTCGCAGCGGGTTGAGCAACGAATGAACTGAAATAAAAAAATATATATATACATATAACATAGGTATTACATTTTGTGCAGTTTTGAAATTACAAATAATTTTATTATTCGACTAGTCGACACAAGGAACGCGTTCGTTGGTTGATCAGCAGCAGCAATAGTAGAAGAATCTGCATTTTATACTCATATAGGACCCGATACCGCCCGTTATTATGGAGAGCGTGTTAGTTATTAGATCGCGCGCGGACTATGTACGTACAGTTATAATGTTGTTATCAATATGAGTTTGAATCATTTAACATGATTGAAATATGGATAATACAATTTATTTATAAGCGTAACATGTAACGTACACGAGCACAGGAACGCCTTCACAGAGACCGAGTGGAGAGCGTTCATGTTTTACGACCCTCCTCTCGAGTACGATAAATACGGCCCGAAGCGTAACAAATATGATATATTTTTTTACACGTATAAAGGTTGGGATGTTCGATTTTAAATTTTCGAAGAATTAACGTACATCATATACGAATTACGGGAGAAAAATAACATTTAAACACGACCCTCGGTCAATGCGGTGCACAATGTTGAAAATAAACTAGCGTAGCGTTCAAACCGTCGTTTATATTGTAATAATAACTGTACAGTATCGTCGGTGGACTTTAAGAGATTCAAGGCACAAGTGCTAATAATGAATAACATGTAAATAATGTTAGGGAACGTATTTTTTTAAGACACATGCTAGTGAAAAGTTTCAAGCTTGTGTACGAGAAAACGTCTAGCGGCAGAGCGGCTCTCCTTACGGTATTGCCAAAGCGCGTTCGATTTCACGCGCCGTCCCGCGTCGCACAGCTCTATCTATCCTTTTCACTCGTTCCGCGCGCGCGCGCAGTAGCAGTACACGTCTGAAAAGCAAGAATCAAGATAGTTAGTTCGTTCGTCACTACTTGTATATACTAGTATCACGAGGAAGAGAAAAATGGCAGACACAGCAGTAGCATCCGAGACACCCGCGCCGGCTACGCCCGCGAAGAAGCCGAAGGCGTCCGCCGCCGGCGCCAAGAAACCGAAGGCGAAGCCGACGCACCCTAAGACATCCGAGATGGTCAACAACGCCATCAAGGAGTTGAAGGAGCGAAGCGGTTCCTCCCTGCAAGCGATCAAGAAATACATAGCCGCTCAGTATAAGGTCGACGCCGAGAAATTGGCGCCGTTCATCAGGAAGTATCTCAAGAGCGCCGTAGAGTCCGGTGCCCTCATTCAGACCAAGGGAAAGGGCGCTTCGGGATCGTTCAAGTTGGAATCCAAATCGGCCGCCTCCAAGAAACCCGCCGCGAGCAAAGCTACCGCCAAGGGAGCCTCCGCCGCGTCCGCCAAGTCCAAGAAGGCGACCGCCTCCGCCGCCGCGGGCAAAGCGAAGAAAGCTGCAGCCTCGAGCGCCGCTTCGTCGCCGTCGAAGGCGAAGCCCGCCACCAAGGACAAGAAGGCCGCCGCCGCTAAGAAGAAGCCCGCCGCCAAGAAACCCGCGGCCGCCGCCAAGGGTAAAGCCGCCGCCGCACCCAAGGCGAAGAAGACAGCGAAGCCTCCGACGAAGAAGCCGAAAGCGCCCAAACCGAAGAAGGCCGCCGCCACCCCCAAGTCCAAGCCCGCGGCTAAGAAGGCGTCCGCCGGCAAGAAGTAAACGACAAGTATACGCCGCCATCACACCGCCGCCAATGCAGCAAGCAACTCGTGTCGCCCGCCGGTGTCGTCTTATGTGGTATGTGGTGCGCCCGGTGCGGTGTGTGAAGGTGACGTTGTTGTTGTTGTCTATAAGTTATTCAACAACCGACTACAGTGCTTGGCTAAAAAGTGGAAGGAAGGAAGGAAGCAAGCAAGCAAGCAAGCGTCGTCACTCACCGAAACGCCCGCGCCGGCGCGCCGCCACCATCATAACGGCCCCGAGTCAGAGGCTGCGGTTGCAGCGAACGTCGAATGTTCAACAAAAAGCCCTTTTCAGGGCTAACAAAACGTTCAAACATGTGTATTCACATGGTTTCTGTTCGAATGACGAGTCTCTCTCTCTCTACGCAGTATTTACCCTGAAATCGATATAAAACAAACACGTTAAGTACACTATACATAATATTTATGATTTATAACACAACACAAACACACACACACACACACACACACACACACACACACACACACACGTATACACAATCCCTAGGTACTTTACTTAGGTACTGCATTACCCACCTAAGCGTACGCACTACTCACGCGAGTAACTAACTAACTAACTACATACATACTTATACATAATCACTCACAAATTTAACACCGTTTGCACACAACTAAATATGTGTCTGTATCGCAATAAGATATAATTATAATAATTATGCGTTGTTTACGTACCCGTAGGTGGTCATCATCATCACTTCACTCACAGTCACAGTCGATCGTCCATTTCAATTTCATTCACATTGCTGCATTCAGCGGCAGGCACCTCCGCGCCGTTGTTCGTTGTTTTTTTTTTTTTACTTAGACGCACGCATACATTTAGCACACCTGAAACGCAACACCCACGATTGAACGTTAACTAAATAAACAAAATTTATCATATCATTATCATCACCGTAAACAAACACATTCATTACGTTACGTTAGATGTCTCATTTTACCGCCATAGTCGGTCACACACACACACGGCGGCCTTTCCGCGCAAACGATATTTTATTTATACAAAAAATAATTATTATATTATTGGGCACTTAAAACACAAATTACATTAGACGTTTGTTTCGCCCCACACGCGCACACATTGTATTGTGTTGTGTAACTAGGTATAATACAAAAATCGCAGCCGGACCGCCCGACTGCCCGCGTCTGTTTTCCGCGCGACGACGAAACTTTCCTCTTGTTGTCTTGACTTTTGCAATTATATTTCCGT